>WAAD01003539.1:39263-63058 GCA_013389945.1 Fregata magnificens | reverse complement strand
TTACGACGGTGCAGGTTGGGGACCAAGTCTGCTGAGGAGGTCTTGCTTGAAAGGCAAGCTGCACGTGAGACAGCAGGTGGAGGGAGTGATTATCCACCCCTACTCAGCACTCGTTNGTATTGTTTTCTCTTTACCTCTTACACTCAGATCCCATACTTATTTTTCCCCCCAACATCAAAATTTAAGTGAAACAAACAAATTTAAGCTTTCCAATTCAACTGAACTAACTCAATTAATTATTCTTTACATACTGGCTCTGCAAAAACGCTCATGCATTTAAAAAAACCCACACACTATTTATTCCATAGCATCTTTCCTTCTCTGCCTGTGAGAACACTCTCTTGGAGTCTCATGGTCTCTGCAGTGAGTTTTATGATTTTCGCTATGCTGTATGAAACCGTAAATGATACTGAATGATGACCAAAACTATTCTGCTTTGAGCAAACCATTTGAAGAAAGGTAATAAAAAGGATTAAGACTGCTATTGAAATGCCTGGACCTCTCCATTTCTAGATTAAAAATTGCACAGTAAAGTAAAACATCGAATCATTGTAGGAGTTCCATACTACAGTTGTATCTTAAAACTCTCGCTACTTCTACGTTAATTTAATTCACATGTATATTCTAATAGAAAAACAAAGTAGTACTGAGGTGATTTAAATTGTTGCACTTTTACTTTTAGGGTTATATTCACAAAGTCTATTTTAAGAACTGCTTTGGAAGCAACTGATGTTTTATGCAGTGAACTGCTATTTTCCCAGATGAATAGAATATCCATTCTTTGGCTCACAGTTTCCATGACACTAAAAACAAAACATTCATCGGCACCAACACAGTGTTTGATGGTAAATGCAGCTGCAGCTCACAACAGCTCGCAGTGTACCTCAGCCCGCCTCAGTTGAACAGAGGCACTGTATTTCCCCAACGCAATTTCATTGTTTTACAGACAAGCCCTTTCTTGCCAAACTCAAACATTTCAAACCCTGCTGGTGTTCTGTCTTGAAATGAAAAGTTATTCAACTCTGCAAGTAATGATACTAATGCAAAGTCTTCCAAATTACTGAACAAAGTACATAACCAGAAACAAGAGTTTGGTAACAGTAGCATTTGCCCCCACAGTTATGAAGAAGTTTTTGGCCAAAGAATTTCAAACTTTGCTCCCTGCTTCAACTTCAGCTCACTTGCTTCAAGTGAGCTATTGAAAAAAAATATTACGGGGACCATTTTAAAACTGGTAAGTGGAGAAAGCCACATGTCAATTCAGAGACAAGGAACAGCACTCAGCTTTCAGTGCTGCTTCTCTCCCCAAAAGGAACATTAAAGCGCACACCTCTCTTTAGAATGAAAGATATCATGAGAGACAGTCTTCTGCTTTAGGGGAACATGCAAGACTATTAGCTATTAATTTAATCCTGCCCCATGTTAGCTAGCTTTTCATCTGTTTGAGATTCAGTTTAAGTGCATGGTCCCTCACCTTTTCACACTGGTCAGCACACTGCTGTTACACACACCTTGACTTAATCACATTGGTCTAATTCTAAAAGCCATGTTGAAAACAGGACCTAAGCGATACTCTGCACTTATTAGAAGCATTTTTAGGCACCAATTCAGTAGAGCAACTAAGCACATATGTACTTACAAGTATATGAATGAACTAAATTCAGCAGGGACTGCTCATATAATTTAAACCATACACTTAGGAGAATATTGGTGGACTGCAGACTGATTACAGAGAAATCTGACAAAGAAGGACGTGTCATCTCAGTCTACTCTAAATGTAGTTTTTCAGAAACTCAGTCAAAATTTCTGAAGATATTGAAAATGTAACATGTCAATAATAACCAATTTGCAACTTAAGGGAAGTACTATTATAAGCTAGAAACTAATTTCTTTAAATTATACAGACTGAAATCCATTTCTGGTTTTGCCATAAAATATAGTAATAAATACGCCCTCTCCAAGCGAAGAAACGAAGTCCTGCCTTATAGCACGCATGTGTTTAAGGACAAGAAAGAAGACATAAACATCCACATTTAACTACTGAAATATTATGAAAATAACTTTCCAAGAAGAATTTGAAATGGAGGGGAGTTGGTGGCACATGTTCAGCTCTCTCAGGGTGCTCCTCTTACTCTGTAGCTATTGCAGCCCCTCCTGCCTCTGCTGTTACCAAGTACTGAACTGCTCCCCACTCTACCCAGCTGCTGCTGTGGTGAGAGCTCCCCCTCCTGTTTTAATGTACTCTAATCACGCTGAAGATTGAGCTACTCACATGTACAGCAATCAAACATATCTATGGTGTTGTAAGAACTGTCTACATCGTTACAAAAATCATCAGCTGGGAAATACAACCTAAAGGCATTTCCTTATACCGAAGTGGAACAAGACTCCCCTTCCAACCAAGTTCCTTTGAAATACAGCTCAAGAAAGAAAAACATTAATCCAAAGACTGCAGCAATATTTATTAGTAAATCTTCAGCAAAACAAAAATAAAAAATTCATTGCTCTTTACACCCAAACCACTGACTTCAACTTGAGATTCAGCAGACCCTTCAGGATCAAAGAGTGTTACGGCAGCTTACTGTCAGAGGCCAGTGGAATTCGCTTTCAAGCATTACTCTTAATAAATTTCTATTGATGGCCTTTCTACTGACAACCTACTGGACTTTTATAACATCCTTACACTAATCCATTAACAAGACTGGATCATCAATGTGCTGCCCACAGGCCACTACAGATTACAAGATCAGAAAAAAGTGAAGCCTGCTTTTGTAGCTTTCCTAGGAGTTGAATAAAAACCTCACACACACACACACAAAGAAGCTTTCTGACTGCCAACACAGCACTTACACGTTCACAGAATACTATTAACTGGAGTGTAATCTATGTTGCAGGTAGTCATCACTGTAACCTAGGAAGAACATTCATGTTATTTTGCAAATACAGTCCTGCAGAAGTTCCTTGGTAGGTCAGTAAATGCTGATACAGGACACAAATGCTATCTTCAAAATTTCAGTTTTATTAAGTGTTTGCTGAGGTTTTGACTCTTATTTTCCTTCTGAAGCCAAAAAGGAGACAAGAAGTCCAGAAGCTGGTAGAACTAGTCAACGCCCCTTACAGTTCCTGGAAAGAATTTCCTTATCTACATATTTAAATTCTTCAAGTTTATTGCAACACTGGTGCACACTTCCCTATCCTAATGTTTCCCAAACAGTGGACAATAAATTAGAGAGATCCACCAGCTGACTGGCATACTAGATACCATGTTGTTCTTCCTCTACTTCAAATACAAGCAAGTTTTATTGAAAACGTTAAAAGATATATCATGTGTTTTCCTGAGACTGTCTTTTTGGAACTGCAGTGGCAGTAGCAAATAAGGGACTTCACAGTAAGAATACAAGCAACAATGTCCTTAAGTCCACAGTAAATTCCCACCTGGCTGTGATTATCACACATACAGCCTGGTATGCAGGGGGAAGATGAATGAACCCAGAGAAGATTTTAAAAGTGTAATTTGCAGCACGAAAACCTGAACGAAACCTCATAACTTAAGCTAACACAGATTCTTCATAGGTCAATAGTTAGTGATCCTTTTTATTGCTCCCTTCTCAAAAGCAGATTCTTTCTAGCAGTTTACTTTCTCAAACTTTGGATAATGATTAGAGATGCTAAATTGCGATGTCAACCTATGAAGTCAGCAATGGGGGAGGGAGACTGGACAGACAAACAGTATCTATTATAATCACAACCAGTATACCTCTTTCCCAACCATGAACCATGTCTTCTCCATTTGCTCAGGTACTTACCTCAAGAGCTAATTAAAAAAGAATGAACAAATTCATATCCATGTGATAGTGGTTCAAAGGAAAAAAAAAAAATTACAGCAGCTATTTTGGACAAGGAAGGTCAAGATTTCCAGAGTCTCAAAAAACTAGTGTTCTAAAAGAATCTCCAAAACTGGTATCTAAAATATGTCTCCTTTTCAGACAGCAAAGCACCCCGTTTTATTTGGAGTATAACTCCATCACAGGAATGCTGAAGCCATCTCATGTAGCTCTGCTTGAAATCCTAAATATGGATTTATGGCCCTGATCCTTCAAACAGCTACATACATGCTTAACGGGATTATGCGTGCTCAAAGTCTCTTAGATGTAGAAGTATTTGTAAAATTAGGACTTACTTTGGGCATGTAGATCATTCAGTAGGACGCATTAGATTTACACTGACTTTTGTTACATTCTAAGACATTTGGACACCTCCCATTGTATCAGGCAACCACTGAAGTAAACAAATTAAACTATTTCAGCAGTATTTTACTTCCTTATCTCACCAAACGCTTATAAGGACTACTTTTTTCCTAAAAGAAAACGGGGTATCATCAGAGCATTACCAAAGCATCAGAATGCTAATTAAGTGGTCATTTTGCTTATGATAAAAAAAAGTCATTATAATTAAGTAAAAAAATCAGATATTTGTTTCAAATAGCTTTTTTCACACTATCCTAGAACGTTATATATTTCTAGAACTAGAGCTATACAGAAATATTTCAAAAAGGGAAACCACTTGAGATATTATTTGAAAAGTCTCGTATATGTATGTTTAAGTAACAATACTTCACCTATGTTTCAGTGTATCCAAAACAGTTCAGCCACATATACACACAGTTTCACTGAGATTTTTCTTCTCTGAATAAGACCCATTCTTTGTTTACTACTTTTTAATTCTTTTTTAAGAGTCTTTTTTTTCCAATTACAGGCAGGAAATAAAAAGAAATGCAACTCTTTTATGTAAAGTAAATCCATCTGGATTGTTTGCTGCATCCTATATTATAAACTTGTGATCCCCAACCAGAATGAGTTATAGTGAAGCTGCAGGCAAAATTGTCTCCATATACCACAATCCATTATCCCTGTCAAGTTAATGTTCCATGTTGAGCCATATGGCGTGGGTACACACTCAACAAAGGAAATTCCTTAAACTTGTNAAAAAGGGAGGGGGGGGAGACAGAGAAAGAAACTGTACATTTCATAATTACGCAACATTTTCCTTAGCAAGTGATTTTCAATTACAATAAAGCTCAAGCCTCCTGACACTGATACACTGTGCCAGATTAACAAGAAACAAAAAACCCACCAAAAAACCTACATCAATATCTCATTTTCAATGCAAATAAATCCTATAGTTTCAAAGCGCCTGACTCATGTAAAAGATTCTCAATAAAAAAAAAAATTGAATCATTTTTAGTTTTTCTGACTTCAGGGATAAGGTTTGCCTTCAGTTGTTGTATAATTACCAAGAATTTAACAGTCCTTCATTAACAGTACGATAATTGAAGTAAAATATCGTTCTATGCATTAAGTGTAGGTCACAGATGAATTAAGGACTCCCAGAAGCCTCTGCTACCTGGCACAACCCATCACATCAAGCCTAAGTCAAGGTACAAGTAGAGCAGAACTTCATTCCAGCCCCCGCAGTGACAACAATAAAACGCTGAGAAAACACACTATCAAATACTGAACTCAGCATCAATTTCTGTTAATTACAGCCTTGTCAGCAACGTGATTATTCAAACAGCTCATGCAAATGTTAATGAGTCCTTATTTGCATATTTATTTTTTCCTTTGTTGAAATGTCATTGATTATTACATTCTACAATGATGAATGCTGCTGATGATGTGCTCTGATATGTAATTAGTCATTAAGTGGAATGAATAGATCAATTATGAAAAAGGAGTGAGATTAAGAAATATCAAACAAGACCGCCCAATGTAACTATAGAATTTTTTTTAAAGGAACTAAAATAATTTCTTGGCATTTAAAGTGCAACATCAGTAGTTTTCAATAAATAAACTACTACTTTTCTGAGGTTAAATAAGATCTTCCACATGCACTGCTACTTGGGTAATCTAATTACAATAGTGGAGTGCTTTTGTAAAAACAGTAAGAAATCTGCAGAGTAACACGTAGATTTTGGGGTTTGGTTGTCGTATCCCATCCCTCCCCCAGTTTTTAAGAAAATTATAGATGTCCCAAAGCTGCTCATGAGCACACCACAGATTATCCGATCTTTTAGCAGAAATGAAAACAGCGCTTGCTGCACTTGCAGCAGCCCCACTTTGTTCACAAGGCAAAGATTCGCGCTGCCTTTTGCAACTGCCTGCTCTAACTATCCAGCGAGCGCTCGCTATTTGCAGATGAAGGGGAAATGGGAGAGAAGAGGAAGGAAGGAAAAAAAAAATCCAACAAAAAAAACACATTACTGCAGACCAGATGGGAACATTCCACATGACCAAACCAATCAATCACCTCGGTGGGGCGCAGGTGCAACACAGCCGTGTAGCAACACACCATTTCACAGTCTATCGGGCACAAACACATGGTCACCAATCAATGGCACCCCCAGGACCTGGGGGGGAGGCTCTCTCGAGCCTTACTGGTCCATGCCTGATGACTTCATAATCACACATCATTTCATTCACTGGAGGATACAAACCAGCATTCTAATAACCTTCCCCCGAAACCGGTCATGTTGTGCATATTAATAGAGTGCCGGGTAGAGCTGAACCACCGGCTCCACGCTGCAATCTGAGCAGAGCCTGCAAGAAGGAAACAACCTGAAGCTAAGAACTTCTGCCCGAGGAAGTATAGTCGGCTCAGACCCAGATCAATGGCAACATTATTCATTTTGCCAAAATAAACTGTGCACGACGCTCGCACCTTTCACAAAGCAACCCTTGAATGATAGCAAGCAAGCAGAGATAAAGGACAAAGCAGGATGAAAATCAATGGAAGAATGTGCTTCTGTACTCAGTGATATGTTAGACAAAATTCTGAAACAAACAGGACCACCTGTAACGAAAAAAACAAAGTTAAAAATATTTAAAAAATTATCTATATGTTTGCCAATGCTCTCAGTGAAAGAAATTATTTTCTTTTAAAGCAAGTATCACAGATTAATTTTAAAACAAGCAGATTAAAAAAAATCACGCAACGTGATGTGATCATGCCATACCACGACTTGAATCAGAGCATTAGCTGCTTTTGACTACAGTTTGCAAAAAAGGCCAATTACAAATGTTAATTTATGTTTGTGTTATTGATGACTTAGGTGTATAATAAACATTACATACATAAGGATATGGAGACATTTTGGCCAGAGCTTATCACACTATACTGTTAAGTCCTTGTACTGTTAAAAAGATACTCAGGAAACAAATGTGACGAGGAGTGCATCTTCTCTTGAAATTACATTATGCCCTGGGGCTAAAAGTCAAATGAGTTGCAACTAAGTGTAAAAGACTAAACAAACTATTAATACGCACTTTTCACATTTAGAATGCTGTAGGTACCCAGGCAGGTAGGACTCTGAACCATTTGGTATCAAAGCAAAGAACTCAGTTTTACTTTTGTTTTTCTTAAATTGATTATATGAAGAGCAGACACTTCTGAATTATACAGTCAAATCAGACAAGTCTAGCATCTACTGAACCACCTCAGCCTTGCTTTCAGGCATAAATTGTTGAGAACTACTTAAAGAAATAAGTATATTAGGCATGATAAGAGTATAGTTGTTAGGTTGCACTCTATAGCACTATATGTTGCTTCAGGTCAATGACAATTCCTCCTTTCCCATTTGGAAGGCTACACAAACAGACTACAGCATACTTTAATTCATTAATACAAGGAGGGCAAAAAACCCGACGTCAGAAGCAGAAAGCACACTTTTTTATAGTTAGAATCTAGATCATTTGGTGATTTGTACTGCTGCAGGCCCTTTTATCTTCTTTCCTTGGCTTCCTCCCTTCCTTATCGCAAAGATCTCAGAAAAATGCACAAAAGCATTTGCATTTTGCTCTCAACTCAGAGTCTTGGTATGATTCACCTTTTCACAGGGCCAAATCTGACTCCTGTAATCCAAAAACTCCACACAATAAAAAGGTGGCAGACTTGGTGGTGTTAGGCAGAGGAGCACAGAAGGGTTAAAGAACAAACATGAGTAATACCAAAGGAATATTCACATCCTTTTGCAGAATTATGTTGACCAGCAGCAGATGAGGAAGTGTTCTCCCTCACTAGAATACAAAAATCATTAATCAATAAATCATTAAATTAAGGGCCTGATGACCAGTTCTATTCTGGGCACTTACAGAATGCTAATTACTGTAGTATCTGGGGAACCCACAGTGTTAAAATCAGAATATCTTCTTTAGTAAGATCAGGGTTTTAGATTAAATTCAGCTTCTTTCATTTTGAAAGCTCTTGAAAAGAAATGAAAAATGTCATATAATGAATTAAGTACTAATATTAGTCAAACTCCATATGCAACACAGGGCAAGCTGATGGCTATACTACAGACCTGACATCTCTTAAGAGGCAAAAAACTAACAGCTGGCAACATTCACCATGAAAGGGCTGGGAGGAGTTTGACAAAGAATCTCAACCAAATTAAAAGCCTCAGTAAAGCTTACCCTTACCTGAAAACTTGAAGCAAGAGGGAGAACAAGGGGACAGTTAGCACAAGTGTCCAGGCCAGTCTGAGCACCTCAGCTGCCCTCCCTGTGCTAAAATGCTACGTGTGAAGCCCATGACACACGTATCTCTGATAGGAGGCACGCCCCAGACACTAAACCTCTTCTGGTCCTCTCATTGACTTCATTGGTCCTTCTCATTGACTAAGGTGGGAAAGGAGTGGAGTTTTGCTTGTTTGTGACTTAATTATACCTAAAAAAGCTAAGACCTGGAAAGTGAGGGTTCAGCTCAACACATGGAAACTAGGGCACAAAAGTATAAGATTCATCAGAGACACTTCAGAAGAAAGGGTATTCCAAGACGGCAAAAGGTACTACTGCTTATGAGCAAGGGGATTTCTACAAAGACAGCATGAAATGCCCCACAGACAAATTTTAGCAAACTTCTGAAAACAATTTTTAAAAAGTGCATGCCACAGGTATCAGGGATCCAATTGTTATATAAATTATATAGGCTATAAGGACATCAAGAGAACAGTAACAGATTTTAATCAGTTTGCTCAAATCAGTGAAGGAGTCATGACAACAGTAACGTGAACTTTCATCCATAAACAAAACAATACATAACTCCTGAGACATTTCCTACAGCAAAGGACTCCAGTGAAGATTCGCTTATACTATGATTCTTACCCTTAAAACATACAGAAGCAAAGTTATCAATAAAACATTCTATATAATTCACAAATATATTGTGTATAAATTACTAAAATTTATCTTGTAAGAAGTACCTTTGATTTATTCATTCACTAAAAATTATACAAGCACCTTTTGGAAAGAGGGAGCTAGAAGTGAATGAACAAAACAGTTATATAAAGAAAAAAAACCCCCACTCATCTTGTCAGCGCAATGGTAACTGGCTACAAGGTTAACCTGAAATGGATTTCTGCAAGAAGTACTCAGAGTATCACCAATATAGCAAAATTAGTATTTACGATAAACAGAGGTAAAAATGTGTCGGAACTTAGGACAGTTGATATCTAAGACTGAAAGCATTTTGTGATTTCTTGAATAAAAATGGTTAAATGAGACGCAGTCAGTGCAAATGGTACCCTAACAAGCAAAAGATGCGCATTTGCTCAATATTAAGAAACGCTTTACAAAATTCATTCAAGAACTAAAACTGCAAACTGAAAACATAGCTAAAATTAGGTATATACTTCCCTTAGTAAATGCAATTCTTTTAAGCATTCAAATCGAGAGGAAATCTGTAACACTACTAAGAATGTTCTTTACTATAGAAACATACAAACCCAGCTAAATTGAATGCTTTAAAGTTTAGATACAAGCTATTGCTTAACTGGTCCCTTTTATCTGATCATCTATACTGACCTTACTCAGCTTTACCCAGGGTCAACAAAAATGATTCATTTTACGTTTTGCCTAACTGGATTCCTTATGATCAGCTGTTAGCATCAAGCTGTCCGATTTCCACTCAGGCTTCACAGCTGGATTCATTATAAAAAAGGAATATCAAACCTTGGGCAGGCATAACTGGCTTTGACTTTAAAATAAGCATTTTTATAACTAATTATGCTATACTTTCAGGTATTAAATAAAATTTTCGTTCCAGTGCAATTTTTTCAGGGTGACACAGACTGCATGTTTAAGAATTTCCAGTAGCTGTCAAAGTTGCAAATGTAAAAAAGCTAACAAAAGCAAAATTTTTAATAATAATTAAAAAAAAAAAAAATGGGAAAAGGACCAAGAATCTATCTTCTACCAGTAAAAGTCTCATTGCAAAGAAGAGTTGGAATTACATTGAGGCTGAGGGGGTTTTTTAATTTATTTTTTTAAAAGGTATGAGGAATGTTTTGAGTTTTGTATTTACAGTAGTTACTGAGATGGTTTTTAAGGAGTTGATATCTTTTACATTCTCAACAAAAAGAAGGATTTTTAAGTTACGACAGAGAATGCCTACACTACTTAGAGCTACTTTATATTTAAAGGCTGTTCTGATAATGAAAATATTTTCCACAAGATGGATAGTTATTCTAAAAAAAGAAAAAAGAAAATCAATGTCCTCCGGGGAAAAAAAGGAAGTCTGTGGAAAATTTTTTCCTTAGATTTGTCTTCCAAAACAGAAAATAGATGAACAGCTCTCCCAACAATGCTTATTTAAGCAAATATTTGAAAAGGGACAACAGGACAGGAAGGAGAAAGGCAACATAAGTTAGAAAAGGTGGTTCTGTGTACACAAGCAAAAGATGAAATATGGCCACCTAGTAATTCCCAGTTACATTTCCACCCCCTTTTTAAATCACTGCAATAGTCTGCTCTTGAAGAACAGGTGGATTTTCTCAGGTGGAAGGAGTAGAGAAGGTGAGGGGCCACCCCCTCCTCCTCATGACAACAGACCTTGAACAGGCTAGAAAGGGAGTTAGGGACTCCACTGATCATACCGGAAGGGGAGAACACAGGAATACATATTGTCAAAAAAACCCAGTCAAAAGCAAAAAGGCAGGAAGGGTAAGAATATAAATAATTAAGAAGGAAAAAAAAAGCTCAAAATAAAATTTACTTGCCGTAGTTTGTCACTTCCTGTGTCTTATTGTTGACATACTACTTCTATAAATTTGCAAAAATGGGAAAGATGCATCTTGCCACAACAAAATGGTCAATGCACATTGATTTAGACCACTGCATTTGAAAACTGAACAACTGGATATGAGTTTAAGTCTACCTGCTACAAATTCAGAACTTATTTAAAAAGCATGAATTGCATTAAATCCTAAAAACATTAAGATATATTTTTTAAATGTTCTTCGTGGGGTGGTCCCCCAGGCTCCCCATAGTAAATTTATGGACCCCTGAAAGGAGACAGTTGACCAGATATCTATTCAGTACCTTGAAACTTCAGGTTTTATTACCAGCTGCCACTAATCCTGTCTTACAGGCCAATACAACCAAAGAATGTATCCAAAGAGAGATACAATCAGGAAAGCTATGAAACTCATTACACACATTGGTTTATTAGCAATAAAGAAAAAAAAAAAAAAAAAGAAGGAAAAAAACTGGAAAACACATTTTGGACAGTATCGTGCAGTTACAATCACTTGATATGATTCTTGTAACAAATTAAATAAAAAACCCCCCAACAACTTCAAACAAAAGAAGTTTAACATGATATTGTCTTTTTAAAGCCCAACCAGTTCTCTTTGTGCCTTATTTCTGATTTTGGTCAGCAGTGTCCTCTGCATATGTATTTATACGATATGACCCCTTTTGTTATTTACAAGCAGAAATAAAATGTGAAAAAGTTTGGATTTAGTACTTTCTAAACTGGTCACAGCAGAGTAAGCTCAGATGGCTAGTCGAACAGAACATCCCTAGGGAGACAGAGCCACCCCAGAGGCTTTGTGGGTAGAAAATCTTTAGGCAAAGTGATTCATCATGTGTGGCAAGATGACTGTGACATCTAAAGATTCTTGCCTTGAGCAGCATGGCACATGCTACAAGGGATCAAGCGTTCTGAAAAGCATCCACGCACATCTCAAAAGCTGCAGTAAAAAGGACATGTTTTAAATAACAAAATACTGGACACTGAAAATGTTTATGTGAATTTGATTTTTGCAGTGGAAAACTATGAAGTTCCCCTTCAGCATGTCTGAACCCATGCTGTTGACCTAACATAGAAGTAAGGAAATTTTTACTAATTTTGCATTCAAAGTCATTCTTTCAGACTCTATCCGAAGGATGTTTTAACATCTGGCTTGTATTCCTTCCTCCAATGTAACTAAGCCATAGCCTTGCAGGTTTGTTTAGAAGTTGGCCATCAATAAATTATTATTTTTCCACTTTAAAACATGTTTTCCTATAGTGGCTTTTATTATCCTCTTGTCCATTCACCACAACTTCTAGCTCTTCTAACAGAGGATCAGAGAATGCATTACTACACTTCCACTGCAATATGAGAACAAACACTTTTGATCTTCCAAATCTAGTGCACAGTAATCTGTCCTGGGAAGGAGAATACTCACTGTACTACACAGCACCCCTGTTCAGAATCTGCACTTAAAGACCACTTAGAAGATACCGGTTTTAAATGTACAAATGCCTCACAAACAAGCAAAAAGACCCCCACTGGAACAGAAGAAAGACTCCTCTACCATGGTATCCCACCAACAGCACTGGCCAGTAATAGGTGCACAGAGAAAGAAACACAAAAAACTGGAGTGAATGTGAAGAACGATATGCTCTAAATTTCAACAGTCAGTTGTTATAGCCAAGTAAGTACCACATTGTAAGTAACAACAGAGCATAATCAGATTTAAAACTTTTTCTTTGTATTTAAGATGAAGGAAACAAAAAGAAAATAGATCTACAAAGAGCAACACATCTGCCCAAAACCACAAAAAATGGCCTTTCTTAAAACAGTCAAAAAAGTCAACAGACCAAGACAGACAAGCCAGGTAAAGACAGGAAAAATCCCAAAGTGCAGCTGAGTGCGAGCCTGATGGAAGTGCTGAGGTGGAACAGTGTACTGATCCAGATGGGTGCATTCAAGGGACAAAACCACAGGTTTAACTGCACAGTAAAACTACAGCAAAATTATACTCTATAGATTTGAGGACAGATGATTCTGTTGACAATTTCAGTGTAAATTAAAGTTTACATTATTCTCTACCTCTGACGTTTTGGCATTTTTTGAAGGAAATAAATTGGACCAATGACACATAATTGTGTTGCACTAACAAACAAGAAAGCAACATAAAAGTACTATTACGAAAACAGAAGAGATCGGATAGAAGGGTAGCGGCAACTTTAAAAACATACCTTTCAGTTCAATAGCGGTGTTGAAATTGATATCGAGGGAATAATGATGCTTTAGAGCACAGGTTAAAAGAAGAAAAAAAAAAGTTACTGGGGCCTGGATAACATTTTCTCCCGATGAATCACTGCCTTTCAATTTGGTGTTTTATTTCACATTGGTTTACTGGCATTTGCACTATGTCTCTATCATGAGACCAAGCTGTGTCTATGCTGGGGGAAGAGGGGGAGGCGCACAAACCAGAAACTCGGAGGAGTACCATCAACAGGGAAACTTGCCTCCTTCACATTGCAGAATGTCAACCAAGCACTAAAGAGCCAGCTAAAGTCAGTATGTTGAGTTCAAGACATTTGTGCTCCAAATTTTCTTCTATGTAGGTAAAATGAGATAAATCAATACAGAAAATCCTCTGTACTTAAAAAACTGTTCTTTACCTTTACTCTATTCTAAATATACTGCTGAAAGCCCACTGTTTATTGTGTATATGTAAGCAAACTATCCTACATAAAATGGTTACCAACTGGAGAAACACATGGACTTTTCCCTTCTGCCAACAAACCATATTCTTTTTCATAGTTTGCAACTATGCCACTGAACCAATGAAAACCAGCAGTATTTCTGTTCTGGCCCCTCTCCCTTTACCCCCTGCTCCAAAGTACCGAAGGAACAGGTTTATTCAATTCGTTTAACAGCTTTACAAAGTTGTTGGGGTTTTTTACCATGTACCTTTTGAACGACATTTCTAGGAAGATACCTTTCTAATGTAAATGAAATAAAGAATATACACATATACTGGACAAAAATATTCATTACAATTGTGCACAGGGCTTAGTGCCAGATAGCTGTCAAACAAAGGAACAAAATCATACAGTTGTTTGGCACTCAAGGCTGAAATCATTGTGAAACATGCACTGTTTATAAATTGTCATTCATGAATAAAAGCAGTGAACAAAAAAATTACAGGAAATGCAGCCAAGCACCAGAAAGACAAGCCAATCATCGCTCCTCCTCCCACCACTCTCAGTAATCAAACAAAACAAAATAGCCCCCAAGCCCCCAGTATGCTGGGCAAGAACAGCGCGGCAGTGCAAGGTAAACTGAGCATTGCATGAAGGACTGGCTTCAGGTTGTGCTCTCATAGCTCAACCCAAAGTACCCAGAAAAGTGATAGATTCAGACACCTGAGAAAAAATGGCATGTGGATTTCTCAGCTTTGTTATTTATAAAGTAATATTTTAAACACTAGTAATGCTAGTGACATTTATCGTAAGCTTAAAAACATCAATCCCAGAAGATGTAAAGAAAAATTGTTTCAGTGATGGTAAAATATACTAGCAGCTCTTTTGCCACAGAACATAGCACTGCAGAAAAAAATATCACCTCACCCATCATTGAGAAGAAAGATTTAATTCACATCAGGCGAAACGATGACATTTCTCTAAGTCCAAAGTAAGACAGAATTGTATCCCAGAAAATAAGCAAGACCTCAGTTTCTGATCTTGCATATCTGTACCAATTTCAGTATCTTTCAAACTTGAAGCTGTATAATAATGCAACACATCTATATAGAAACAAAATCCCCTCTAAAATTAAAGAAAAAAGAACTTATAAATATGCAAAAAAAAAAAGTCATTTTTTGACTGATAGGTAGAATATTAAGGTGTGCTAAATGCTTTCTATAGTATCACACACATATGAGCTTCTGCAAGCTCCTTTGAAGTTAGGGTGACATGATCAGAAGATTCTCTACAATATTTCATAAGGCAATGCAACTTTTAAGATAGGTGAGGCATATTTAAGAAATATGGTTCTGTAAGGAATTAATTTTTTAAAATCTCTATTCGAGCAGGTCAATCAGCCTGTAGTTTCAGTTGGAAAGTACCTCAAGACTCCAAACAAATATATAAATAAATTGAATCGGAGGTGACAGCTTGTAATGAACTAGCAATATGTGAAACAAATAAATGATGTCATAGGAAAGAAATTAATCCAGTCAGAAACAGAAGTGTTATTTATCACAGCAAAATAGTAAGGCAAACTTCACTTTGCTCCTACGATGCAGAAAATGTACGTAAAGCTGCAGTACTCTGATAGAGTGTACAAGTACACTCTTTCCTATCTATGCAGAACATTTTTTAAACATGATACGAATTTATTTATGATGCAGTCATGCGCTTAGGTATTCAGTGCAGACCCCAGGGATCAGCCTTGAAGCTTACAAGACTGTTAACAAGTCACACATTACTCTCAAGACTTCTGCTTTCTATGTCTCATTGTATAAGAGGAAGAAATTGCAAGATGCCTTATTTGTATTGCATTTGTGCCTAAAGTGCCAGGCTTATTTCAGAGGTCCCTATTACACTGGGAAGTAAACTAAAATTTCGTTACACAGTTATTGTGATGATAGTACTGGTTTTGCACACGGTCTGTACAATCCCAATTTGAATTTACACATTTTACAGTTACATATTACATATTTTAGTGCATTTGGTTCCCAACTACCTTTACGGCTCACAGCCAGACCTGAGCAGTTTTAGGAAAAACTGTAAAATCTATCTCGCCTTATTTCAGTAGTAATTGCTGCGTTTCTTCCCCAATTCCATTTCAATGAACCTTTTTTATTTCATCACTGAACTTAAGGCTACTGCTTTCTCCAAAGAAATCAGTAGCAGTAATCCTAAATACTCTGAGTTTCTTTAATCCTGTATATAACATCACATCGCATAACATGTTGTACCAACTCTCTCTCCTATTTCATCTTCAGATGGGGGACCCCTGTGAGTGTCTTCCAAAAGAACCCCCAACCAAACAGCACCATCCCGCCACCAAATGCCATCCCGGTGAAGCTTCCACACATAAGGATAACAAGGTTTCTATCTTTCAAAGTGACCCTCCATCTGGATGCCTAAGAAATAACTCCGCAGAATTTTCAGCTGACTTCCCAATATACATATATGCGTTAGAGTGACAGAAGCTGAACGCCCATCTGAAAGCCACAGTGTGGTTAGCCTTCAGAGAAGCATAAAAAGACAGCAACCAAGAAAACCTCGCAAATAAAGCAAGATATTACCATCACTTAACAGAATGAGTTGCAGTTTCTCTGGTCTTCTGCACATTTCTGTTATGTGAAAATCTTTCACCCACGTTTCAGAAACAAAACTTTGGTGCAATATTGGACTGAAGTGAAAGTGTCCAGACATTATTTTCAAAATCAAATTTAAAAATTTTGTTTTCTTTTGATGATACTTGTTCCATTAATCCACTATATAGCTGAAGCATTGCACACCTATGGCAGCTTACAACTCTAGGGAAAATGCAGTGGCCACTCAAGCAACTTAGAAAAACAATAGTATTAGAGGTCCAACACCTTCATGCACCTAAAAAATAAAATTACATCTTTTATAGGCTCGCTCGTTCAATTTCATCTGTTTTGCTTTCCCCTCTGAGGTGTCTGTGTATCTAAACAAAGTCAGGTTTCCAGCAGCAACAAACATTTGACTCACTAAAATCCAGTCTCTAAAGAAAACTATTAACAACTTCAAATAATATTAATGCAAATACTGTAATGCCCCAAATCACAAAAGCCACTTGTTTTGGCATGAGCAGCCTAGTTACAACATTTTGGTTGATCAGTTCAGAATTTAATCACTGGGTACAGGCTGCTGCATTTATTAAAAACTGGACTGCTAGCAACTGACAGGCTACAGCTACACACACGCAAGAATGAAAAAAAATTAATGGAATGAAATAGAGATTAAGTAAACGATTTTTATGCACCTGGCGATAAGCAAACATCTTTATTGCAAAACAAAGACAAGCCATGAAAAATTACAAAATTATCTTTTAATCACCAGTGAGCTTTCTACAGTCTCCTATTTGAACAGGATAATAGTTATTATGTAGATCCCTAAGCAACTGCCTCATGGGGAAGTTACATCACCAGTATGGGAAAGAATCACCCCCTCCTCCCTTCTCCCTGGAAAGGAGCTTGGCGCCTTCAGACAGACAGAAATTTAAAATCCTACAGCTTCACCCAGCTGATCCCATCCACTGGAACACATCTACAAGTGCCCAGGGATGGCAGGAACCACAGGAGAGAAATATGCCCTTTCAGCATTTCATGCACTGATGAGCCTTGTAACAGATAAACATACCCTACAGCAGCTAAACTAACATGTTATAACAAAGAGGAAATGCAAGACTTAAAAATTTCATCAGATTACTATTTATTCCCCTTTTCAGAGGCAGTGTACACTGTGAATAAATCAACACTCAAATGTATCAGACTGCATTAACTAAAAACCAAGCTTTGCAGAACCAATTTTATCAGAACTAAACTATTTCAAAATTTAAAAGCCGCAGACTTGCATGCTTAAATTCCCAGGCTGGCAATTCAGAAGTACTTAGTATGACAAAAATTCTGGGTTTAAGTGTGAGACCTCTTTGAAGAAGGCAACACTTCATCTTCCTCCAACATGATTAACACTAGGTCCCATTTTTTCTCCCATTAGCACACAGTGCAACCCCACAGGCCACCAGAACTGCAAGTTCTGCTTGTGGGACACGCTGTGGATTTGCAGAGACTCCTCCGAGTCCTGTGAAGGTACCTGTGGCACTGGTAGTATCTCCTGAAAAGGTATCAGCAGCTCTTCCTAGTACAATGTTAAATCATAGTTTGATGGATTTTCAAGGACAGATTTCTTCACTTTCCTACTTGCCAGAAAGAAAACCTTTCTGTTTTTTTCCTTGAACCACAGCACTGCAGACTAAGTACGAAAACAACTCCACACCGATTTGGAGATTATAAAAATCTTCTACACTTGCACAATACTACCTGTACTCTTTAGGGATAAACTGCCTCAACACCCCGGCATACTCGCGTAGCGAGCAGATCACCGACAGGGAGGGGAGAAGGCTGACTGCTGTGCACCTGCTCACCCCCCGCTCCACCTTCCTGCGCTGGGAGCTGCCGAAGGCAGGGAGCCGGCTGGGCACGAGGCCTCCTGCCAGCAGCATCAGCAAGGGGAGGCAGAGGAGCAGGCAGGCAGGCAGCTGCGACCACGCACCTACCTGGCAGACCCACACCTGAGCACCACCTGAGGAGGGTTGTTAGGGCCCCTCTGCCACAGCTGCTAACTAGGAAGAAGTTGAAAGTCTCCAGAGGGAGAGAGCACAAGCGGACACCTGCTACAGCATAACATTACAAAGGACACGAGCTCCTGGCTACATTTGCAGAAAGCCTTGAGATATTACTGTATTTAAAGAAATGTTAGGAAAGCTTTTTGATTGAAATGTTACTATGAACAGAAGGGAAAACTAAGCTTAACACACACTCTTGTGAGCAAAAACCCAAGGGTAAAAATGCCCTGCACTTAGCACTGTCACTAAATGACTGTGTAATTTAATTTCCCAGAAACCCATTAGCTTTCACAAAAGGAAAATGAAGAGCAGATGAGAGCAATTCTTGGGTGTGAGTGGCATTTTTTTAATGTAATACCTGGGGGGTGGGGGGGAGATAAATCTGAAACCGTACCAACAGATACAAAACATCACAACTCTAGAAAGCTTCAGCCTGCAGATCAGTGGCTCTGCGCCAGCAGTAACCAGCACGCCAGGTCCGAGGTTTTACAGGTATGACTGACAAGAGCCTGCCTCTGCCCAACACGCCACACCAGAGCTGGGACACAGCCAGATGCAGATACACCCCAGAACAAAACAACACATGCGTTTCATTCTGTTTATGGGAACGTGTCCACAATTTGATATTAACAAACTGTGTAATATTTTTTTGTCTAAAAAACTTAAGAGGAAATCTCATTTTTCTTTTTGATAATAGAGAAAAAAATCATAAACACAGATAGTGGTACTACACAGAAAACTACTACTCTATGTTTTTATGTAACTTTTATCATTCCTCTCTCCAAACTTTCATATCAACTTAAGATACTTAAGATACTTAAGATGTGAAAGTATGATATACAAAGCTGCATCCTATACTGTAACGTAAGTAAAATGAATACAATTTTTTGTTATGACAAGTCAAAAACCACAAGTGGAATACTTTAAAATGCATACTTTTAGAGTTTTGAGGTGTACATTTCTTAGAGAGATATATTGAAAGCTTTCTATAATTCTTTGCTGCATATAGAATGAAATGAAGTACTACTGCTCCAACAAAGTAAAATCCATAAGACCTGTTAGCCATAAAGCATTACAAAATTATTTCAGTTCACAGCTGCTTTGGGTAAGTGACTTATACATACACACCTTGCAATTCATTAATTGTCTCTACAAAACAATCTCAATGGAGGAGTCTTCTCAAATCTGTATTAATGATGTAATTCTATTATGTCTAATGGAATCACTTAACCATCTCTTCAATAAAACTGAAAAACTAAGAAGATATAGTTGCACCAATTATTTTCATTATATATTTAAAGGCATATATTATTTAGAAATTGGATGGCTCAAAATAAAAGCATGAGCAAATAGTTTGCCTTTGGTAATACAAATTAAAAAAAAAAAATCAAACTTGGCTATATATTTTTGTAAAATAAACTCAGTATCAGCTACAAAGCCTAGAGCCATCCAATACATACTACTGATCAAANAAAAAAAAGAAAAAAAAAAAAAAAAGGACCTGAATTTATTTATGGAGATTTTATATATTCATATATGAAGCAAATGATATGTACAATTATCTGGAAGAGAAGAAGAAATCATTGAAATTTAACTTAAAGCATTACTCTGGGTTTGAAATTTTCATGATAAACAACAAAATACTACAAACTTCACATTAGGCTTTTAGCCAATCTATAATATTATATAAAAACAGTGTCAATCAAGCAATTAGGCTCAGTGACATGCCCCAAAATGAAAACAAACATTCTTAGAAAGAAATTTAAATGTAAATATTCCATGTGCCAGATTCAGAACATGCAATGATTTGGAAAAAAACTGGTTTTTTACAAAACAAGCCTATCTGAAGCAACAAAATATGAAGCTTTACTGGGGTGAAGCAATGGCAATGCTTACTTTGGGAAAAGTAGCCATGGTGTATTACATATAGTCGGCATCTTGATACTTTTAGCTTCAATAATCAAAACAATAAGTGATTTGATAAAATGTAATGTAATGCTGTGAAACTGTATGATGCCAGTTACTATAAAGTAAATTTCAAGGAACTTTTCCAGCATGGGAAATTTACAATCTGTGGCTGGTGGTGGACCCATGTCTTAGAGCAGGAAACTTGCACCCCTAAGTATTGTAAGTGTGAATGATCTTATACTTGTGTCTTTTTTACTAAGAAAAGTTTCTCTGAACCAGTAGCCCACAGTAATATTTGACAAATAATTACGCACTGTGAAGCTTATTAGCTATCGTTTTACAATTTTCTTTCAACTTACTGCCCTACTCCTATAAAATGAGATGAACTGAAACACTTGTCATAATCTTATTATGCCCCTATTTTGTCATTTTCTTCTTTTAACATTTTCCTTTTTCTTCCTAATGAATTCTCTGAAGGATTCAAGATATTCTGTCCCCACCATTCTCCAAGTTAATACCAGTGTAACCGCGTATAAATTATTTCAGGTCAATCTTGCCATTACTCATGTCTCTGGAGATCATTTCCCTTGTGATGCCTATTTCATTCCATGTGTTAAATTAGTAATGACAACAGAAGGCAATTCAAGGAAATCTAACTATTATTTTGGACAAATACAAGGTCTGCCAACTCTCTACTCGCATCTGCCCTCTCCCTTCCTAAAAGGTAATTAAAACAAGATTCCTAGCAAAAAATACAATGGCATCACTCTTAACATTTGCCACCTTAATAACCATTTACCCTTGCTTGCTTCCTACTATTGCCTTCACCATCACAAAGTCATTTGATAATAAGCTCTATCTCTTTGATTCCAAAATTCTTTTAGTGAAGTGCTACTGAAGAAGAAATCTAGCAGTTTTCCTGAAGGTTAGTTAGATTCTTAACTGAGAAAGAATTCAGAGGCATGCCTTCTTTTAATTGTATTTTAAAGTTCAAAAGCCTCTCCTTTCACTGAGCATAACCTTTCCCAAACTAAGGTTTAAAAGGCTTACATCACCTATTCAAGAATAATATCCATACTGAAAAGCTTCAGCTATTTACCACGTTGCTTCAAAAAATGCCCCTGATGTTCATCCTTAAAAATACTTACCACTCTATCCAAGCCAACTGGAGTGCCTAACTTACAAGTCAAACAATAGATTTTACAATTAAAATTAGACATAGTAATTTCACTAGTTTGAAAGATGCACTGGCAGAAGCACAGCCATTCTTACAAACCTACACAATCAGGCAATCAAGTCAATTAAGTGAACAGTAACTCTAAAATCAGAAGGCATCCCAATCCAGATATCCATCGCTCATTTGTATGATTAAGCCACAAAATGAGTCTTTAGTTTCACAGTAACTTGAAAGACTACCTTTGGGAATTCATGGAATTTGGCCTCGACCCATCAAGCACCTCTCCACTCCTGCTGCCCTTAGCTCCACACCGCAGTTTCTACCCAGCATATATCTATTATCCACCCGCTACATTGGTACAAGACAGTTAAACACTAATAGAGGGTAAAACAAATGGGTGTGTGTGTGTATATATATATATATATAAAATTTATTTGCAAGCTCAGTTTTGTGAAGCCTGATGACAAACCACCCGAGTGATTCAAGCGCACCAAGTACAACCAACACTAAAGGAAGCCACACTGCAAAAAACCCGAAATGTATTACTCTGCTTCCATTAGAGAGTACTATGTTTGGTTCTTTCACCTATTTATTTCAATCAGGACAAGAATCAGGCTTACCCTTTATACTCACAGTATAAATAGTTACAGTATAAGAAACTATATTTTGATTAACTATATTTTGTTTTGTAGCTCTCATTACTGTAACAAGCTTCTACTTCCTCCCTCATAAATACTGCCTGAGATGTGTCTTGACTTCCCTGCGTTGTCAGGTGCTCCGTACTCTTAATGCTGGCCACAAGAAAATATCATGGCCCTACCTAGCATGAAGCAGAAGCTAGCTTGTTAGGAAGAGGAGCACAGTCACCACCTCACTAAGATACTAACAGAGATGAGTGTTACAACATCAACAGATGATATGAAATAAACTAGTAACTACAACTCTGCAGCTGGTCTACTAGAGTCAGTGAGTAGGTGACATCAGGAAGATGCAAATGATCTAAAATCCTCCATTCCCACACATTAAGAGTTTCCCATTAGGACTGTTTCCAGTTATCTTGGTTGACAGGTCTTCAAACCCTGTGGCTAGCCCAGGAACACCCAGAGCTCTAAAATTTAACCCAATTAAGCTGTAAAGCAACTAGTTAAAGAAATAATGAGAAAACAAAGAAGCATGCTTGAAAGAAAACCTGTAAGAATGATCTCTCTCTCTACTTCAAGGGACCGATTTCAGCATGGCAAGCTTATATCTAACCACTGCCTTTTCACTCACTATTGACTAAATTTTTAAATGACTTTTTATCATGTATAAGCTTGTGGAACTGTGTAGTACACAGACAATGAACATGGAGCACAAAAGTTTTGCCTTTATCCTTTCTACCTCTTGTGGAAAGACAGACACAAAAGAACTAAAGTCACCCACTTCAAATTTTCAAGAAGGACCAACAAAAACCCCTTTAACCTATATTCAAGAATGATCTGCTTGCTTTCTTCCTGGTAAGCAGAAGTAGAAAAGCTCAGCAGAATAAAGTCCAGGGAACAGTACAACAGAAGATACAATACCACATGCTTGAAGGGTCCTAGCAAAAACTGACCTCTACTTGCAAGTGCAGACTACTAAAAGGCAGCATAATTACAGAGAAAAGAGTCTCGTATCCTTGTGAATAGTTTTCTAGAATGTAATTAAAACAGAAAGTGTTGAATAAGCAAAGATTATCAAGTCTAAATGGAGCTACAATACCACCAATATATCTTAGCCTGATTTTCTACATATCTCTACGGATACTAACAGACTATGCTGGTGCCAAGAGGATTCAGTGGTTTTACTTAAAATACAAGCAACGGCCCTTCTTTTTTTATACTAACAAATCAACAGGATAATTCTGGAATTCATTAGTGAAGAACACTAACCAATCCAACATAATAGCTTTACTTCCTCTGCAAAACACTTCAAAAATATCTAAATGAATATGGAAATGCATCTTTCTGTGGCAAATTGTTCATTATTGAATCATTATCAACTCTTGTTAGACAAAATTTCTCTCTTTTGCAATGTACAAGATCATTAAAATGTTTGAGAGCTCCATCATGAAAGACAGTGGCACTTTATAATCCGCTATCTCTTCAGGCAAATATGCTTACGGCTGAACATAATACACAAAATAACAACATCCCCTTGACACACAATTCTTTCTTTTAATGGTGCTCTTAAGTGTTGACAGCAATGGTGAAATATGTTGTTGCTCGCCTTTTTTTTTTTTTTTTTAAATAGTTCT
>WAAD01003539.1:8093-21916 GCA_013389945.1 Fregata magnificens | reverse complement strand
TCTTGCTGTGGAATGAAGTGATTAATATAGCCACACAGCCAATGAATCACAAGCTCAAATTCCAGTTAGGTCAGCTTAAGTCATGATTGATTAAAATTGATCAGCAACATCATAAATGAATGTCAAAACACCAAACAATTACAATAAGAATACAAGTTACTTCAAGCTGCATAACAAGATTCCATTTCAAATGTAGAAAAGGCATCTAAAGGCTGTGCTTCATGCCTCAAATTATGCAGGATGTTTTAAAAGAACACCTAATTTCTATGTTGCACAGAAATACTTCTGCAACCCATAAAGTTGTTCTATCTTTTTATTATAATTTATTTGCCAAAGGTCAATGGAAAAATTAGGACTTCATGATAAATTCTACTGCTCTCTTCCAAAGTCAGACAGAGGTTTTAACGATATCCAGGGAGCTGGACAAGGCCTTGTAGCCTACACACTTCATTCCACAGCAAGAGAAAGCTGCAAAGGTGCAAGAGCTAACTCTGGCTCAAGGGTACTGAAATCAGAACAGATTATTTAGACTAGGCCCATCAGTTATGCTGTGTATTTCCAGTAATTAATTCATTAGGTACTTAGCTCATTGGCTTTTTAGGGAGTAGATATTCGTAAAAAGAAAACTGAGTAGATGAAAAGGAATGTAATTTACTAAGGGGAAAGCTTGCTTTTGACCATTGAGTTGGGTTTTAAAAAGGCAATGTTATTTTAGGATATTAGATACTATCAAAATCCTTTAGCTCAATAAGCAGGATGGATGAAGCTGTAATGGGAACAGGAGGAAGGTATTTAAAAAGAGAAGCCTCTCTCCAACATCATGACCCAGCACATGTTATAGCTGACTGATGTTAATGGAGAGGCAAGCGTTCCCTACACTTTGCCAATAAATCTGCTCCTGAATAAGTAATATGACTTCTGTTTTCATTTTCTGACCATAAGATAAATAAAATGCATGCCGATCATTCAAGTATACAGTTATGTATGGTTTATCTTCATAAATTCTTAACCTATGTATTTTTAGCCTTAGAAATCTGCATTGCTATTGCAGCATATCAAAGTCATTAAAGTCTCTAAAAGATGCTAATCTGTGTATTTAAAGGAGCTTACCCTTCAGAAACATTGCCAAATCATCTGCTGATTTTCATTGTACATTTCCATAAACTTCCACTATGAATTATTATGTGGGAACCTTACCCTTGAAGATTCATATGAAGGACTTGGCTGACCGCTGGTTCCCCAGGATGTGGCACCTGTTCGCTCATCCATACCTAGCAATAAAAAGAAAAATACAGACCTATAAGAAAAGATAGCAAAAGCATAATGTTCTCTGATGCAACCTGAAAGCAAATTCATCCGCTTCCGTACACTTAAAGCAGTATTTCTAAAAACAAAACTTAGAGATGAACAGTTTCCTTGTTAATGAAGCTGGCTACAAAGCAACCTACTCATTTGGACACCTGCAGCTGCTGAAAACAGGAGTTTAAAAAGTGAAGAAGATTTGCCAATCTGCAGCGCCTGTCCTACCCAATCCATAAGAAATTAGCACGAATTACAAAACAAGCACAATGATGTTAGCCTGCCTTTTTGCACAGCCTGATTTATCCTGCATCTTAAGCACTGAATATTGCAGCACATACTGTGAAACCTATATTTGCTATCTTCTCTTTGCTCTCATGCCTTGCTTAAGCATTGTAAAATGTGCAAAATTATTTCCCCTACTTGGTCTTTACATGACATGCAAGATATTTTAGCATAAGGGGGGGAAAAGGCAAGACAGACTGGTTATATTTCAATGGCTTAAAAAAACCCCACAGAGACTCATGGTGTCTGCCCTACTAAAACGGGATTCTTTTTTAAGTCTGTAACGGTTCTTTTAGAATCAGTTCCCTTTATGCAAATCCAGATTACAGCTCAAAAGAGAAAAGGGAAGGAAAAAAACAGGGAGATCTCTAAACTCAGTATCAGAATATATATCCCATGTATTATCTAGCCAACAATTAGAAATACTGTTGCCAACACTTTCTCCAATTACTTTGTATTCAAAGTTAATTGATCAAACCATCTTTAAACCACATTCCGAAACAACTGATTGCAAAACTACCTGAATTCCTATAGCCAATTCATTCATACAGGATAAGGTTACTATTCTAGTAATTAGGTTCCTGGTTATCTGTATCACAAGATTTTTTTTAATGGGTGGAACCCTTCCATCCTAAATTGCAGACTTCCACATACTTTGGCCTATGAAACACAACTCATTAGTTCCCTGTCACCCAAACTTCTCTCATAAAGAGTTTTGATATAGAGCATACATTCTTTATGTGAGGTATAGTATAAGCTATTTATGAAGCTTTATAATGTCATAATTTATAAATAGGAAGTAAGTGTCACAATTTATAAATAAGAGCTGAGTGCAAGTTGCTCCACACAATCGTCCCTAAGCCCTAACTTTATATTGCAAGTATAAAATTTTCATGCATATATCTCAGACTGGCCACACTACAAACTAAAATGCAAGGAAATACTGTAAATAACTACCTACGGAGTAACAGTATTCTAATCGTTATTTCCTTAAGAAATGTGTTTTATGAAGCTACAAAATACTGTTTTGACAAAGAGCCTGCAAAAGCCATGTTAAACTGAAAGTACAGTACAATCACCCAAATAAAAACTAGAGACACCTTTTGTGTACTGCCAGAAAGATCCTCAAGGCTGGAGAACGCTCTTCGAAAATGCAAAACCACCACTATACTGAGCCAGCAGTTTGTGAAAGTTTGCTGCATTTTGCAGCTGACAGAATTGTTGTTGTTTCATTGTAACTGCTCCAGGAGCTGAGTAAAAAGTCGTGGCTGGCACTGACAAAGGCAAAAGTAATCTTTTGGCACAACTGACTCTTTTCTACCAGAAACAACAGCGCTAGTAATCCAGTGATTATCATAACAAGTCTTCCATTGCTTCAGTTTCAAAAGAGGAGGTGGGGGAGAGAAATATCTTACTGCAAGACAAAGTCTTTGGGAAAGTCTGAGACACAGTACATTATATCAACCCATTTAGGAAATATGTCAGTAGATAATGGTTATGCATAGAGCATTTAGATGCATGACCCCTAATCAGTAAAACATGTTACTCTTAAAAATTTGAGTCAGTGGGACATAAGGACTTGTGTTAAGGTTCTGCTAAATCAGCACATGTATAGCTAAAAATTCTCGTATTTTAATTCTACCATTTGCATTATGCAAATAAATTGTTTAAAGAAACTGCTCTAAAACAAAATGTAACAGCTTAAGATGGGGAGGAAAACTAATCTGTAAATAGTTCCCAGAATTCTTGCTTCTAAAAAAGCCCAGTATGGTTAGCTAGAGTAGTCAGGAGTATCAACACGCTTCCTTTTTTCTGCCAGGTGTCTTTTTCCTCCTTTTCATGCAGCACTTTTTCTTACAAGCCCAAAACAAGCTTGCACCTAGACTTAGCCTTTAATCAGAATTTGCACACGAGGCACATGCATTCACACTTTAGAAGCTCCTTGAAGGCCAAGAGGAAGCATTTCATACACTGCATACAGAACACCAGCACTCTGACTTACTGCCACCTGACATGTGGATTTGACTCGGAACAACACCCCTGCTGCCCTTGGTCCCCATCAACATAGCACACACCAAATGAGCAGAGAACAGGCTAGCCAACAACACTCAACCAGGAAATCAGATACGTGCCTACAATGGTGCTCAAGGAATCTGTTCTGTTTGGTATACTAACGTTTTTTCCACCGATGACAGATGAAAAACAACCAAATGCTGCAAGGGACAAAGACCCAAACCAACTCTAGTAGACTGGGCACAAACAAAAAACACGTACTTTAATACAGCCAAAGGTAGCTCTGCATGAATGAGCCAGGAGCATAAGATACCTTCCACATGGGAGGAGAGCCTGAAGTGAGGAATACACAGTAAGAAAGAACACAGGAGTCATCTATGGTAACAAATTCAATAAAGTCTCAAAGGAAAAGTGTCATCAAAAGGGTTCAAGCATTTTCCTGGGAAAAGTAAAACAGAATGGAAGAACCAGGGGGATCATCACATTCGTATAACCCCTTCCACAAGGAAACGCGGTGTCCAATTCCAGTATCCACTAATTCATCCTGGATGTTAAAGGGCACAGGAAAGCTGTAACAGTCAGCAGAGCACTGAAAAGCACGCTGCACAGGGAAAGGCTGCAGTATCTCAATCTGTTTTGGCAATGCAAAAAAAGGGGGAAATTCAACAACTGCGTGTTATAAAAGTCTAATGACACAGATACACACAGTCAGGCAGACAGAAGTATAACAAGGTTCTACCCCCACTTCCTTTTTTTAGTAGCCATTGAGGATGGAAAGTAATTTAAATGACTCATGAGTTGATTTCACAGTTCTCAATCAAAATCACCTACTTCTATAGCAGATACGCCTTAGTTTAACTAGGGAGTAATTCACTAAGTTTGATCTTTGCCTGAGCAGATTCAGCTGGCAGTCTGTGGCTGGTTCTGGCTCACACGGCACCTCCACTGCACTCACTACCACTGTCCCAGGGAGGACCGGCAGGACATCGCCCCTGCCCTCGGCCAGCCATGCAGACAGAGCACAGCCCAAAACCGGGACCCTGGCCAAGCTGCAGGAAAGGCTGTGTTCCTCACTAACCTCAGGAAGATCGGGCCAAGCAGTCACAAGGATGCTTTCTGGCTTTACGCATTGAATTCTAAAAGGTTTTGCCTAATGTCACTTTTAAGATGGCGCTGTGAGCATTTCAAGCTCTTCTAGAAGAAAAGCTGAAGAAACCTGTTGCCTCATTGCTTCAACATATGTATCGATTCTGAAAAAACAGGTCCAAACATTCATCTAGTAAAAAAATTGGATCTTACAATCAAACTGAAATGAAAGTTGTTGTTCTTGCTGGTATAAGACAAAGAAGACCATATTTAAAACTTATTTCAAGAGACACAGGCTCTAATGTTTGTCTAAACAAGATAATATACTTTATAGGGTTACCATCTGCTATGATGTTGATCAAATAAATGATCTGACCAAAAAAATCACATTGTAGATTGTTATACTAGGTACTCAAGGTATGAGTTTCTATCTTTCATAGCTTCTTTATCCAATTTTGTTTCAGAATAATGATATTCCTTCAGATAAGGTTCAAAAACTGAAATCAATTGCAAAAAAACCCAGAGCACAAACCATAACAGCGTTGATTGTATTTTGCATCTTAGACACCCAAACAAATCAATCTACCATTAGACCCTATACTGCAAAGGTCTATTGTGACATGTGATACAAATTATTACCTAAATTTATATTTTAGGTCTAGACTTTCCAGTAAGGGGATGCAAAGAGAGTATTATTTGATGGAGAAATACTATCTCAATTAAAAATTTTAAATTTCAATAGGTTAAGACTAGTTCTCAGCCTCTCCTTTTTGATTCCAAATAGAAAAGATTTCTCATTTTATAGTAGACTTTTTAAAGTAGATTTTTAATAACATAATAAAATCATTTATATTCTAACAAAATACCTGAAATTTGCAAGTCAGATAGACAAAGTAAAGACAAGATATAGTTCCACACATTTATTACCGGGGGTGGGGGAAATACTCAAAACCAAAAGCAGCTTTGACAATAGATGTCATGTGGTGGGCTTAAAATATACAACGCTAAGGGCATTAATCAAATTGAGAAAAGAAATGAAACCCAGGCAACCTATCAAAAGTCTAACCACTTAAGTGCCATTGGGATAAATTCAGATGCAACATTATAATTAGGTAAAAGACTTTCATTTCAAACTATATAAATAGAGGGCTTTCTCTCCACCCACCCCCTGCCCCCAAAGGAAAGGCAAGGGGAAGTACTTCAAGTGTCGGGGGGAAAAGAAAAAAAAAAAAATCATGAGAAACTTCAAATCACAATCCATACTGTTTCTTGGACAATGTACTGATTGCCTTACAGCATATGGATACGAAGTTCCCCCCCCATCCCATCGGATCAAAAAGGAAAGTTCCTCCCCAGTAACAGAATTGCTTATTAGAGGCACTAGTGGGAGTAGCAGAGCAGTATCCCTTTTTGTACCTTTTGCTCCAGAGAAGATTAATGGAAGTGCTATGGATATGTCACGGAAACACTATCTTGAGTCAGAGTTGCCTGGTACAAGCTCTGGACTCCACAATTCCTTGAAGAAACTTCCCCAGATAATTTTATTAAATTGCATGATGCTGCTCACTCTCCTCTCTGTATTGAATTAACATCATATTGTCTAAAAGCGAGATTTCTCCTGGGCTTAACTGTAGTTTCAATAACCTTCCCCACCTGCCCAGTCAGATTTATAACCATGAGAGCTGAGGTTGTTAAGTACCAACCTCTAATGGCAGACGTTTAAAAGCACAATGAAGCACTGCAGGGATTGAAGCCACCCTGAGGAGGCATCAGTTATCTCCATGATTACCCATAAAACACTAGCTTCCATTTGAATATTTTTCTTTGCAAAGATCAGTTTGTAAGATCTGTTTGCAATATCAACAGTGATTATTAATAGCAGTAAATAAATTAATTTGCATTTTTGAAACGCTGTTTATCCTGGAGAATCCCAGAGCACGATTATCTGACATAGCAAAGAATAAGCACCCGCTATGTCAGTTATTGTGGAAATTATTTTAAGACTAGGCAATAAGATATGCTATACAAAGTTAATTTCTAACCCCAGAATAAGCACTCACAATTAAAACTTCACTAGAACAAAATTATTGAAATGGGAGGAATATAAAGCAAGTACACAACTTGCCTGGGCAATAACCAAAACTTAGACAAAAATTAGCATTGACAGGTGTTAAAAATTAATTGTAACCTAAAACGTATCAGCAAATTGAATCCTCTCTTTATGGAAAGCTGTTTGAAACCTATACTTTCATACAGAAAATGATTTGCAAGAACAGTATTTTCTCAGGTCAGAATACAACTTCGGCGTGTACGCTTGAAGAACTTTTTCTAATACAACAAAATACATTGTATAAAGTCAGAAGAAAATAGAAAAAAAATCATGCTGGTTCAGGAAAATTGATGAAAAGCTTCAACTTTTTAACAGCATCTATTAACATCAAAAGTCAGTACCACTAATACAGTTCCTGTACAACTATCAAGTATATTTCAGATTTGTTTCCACTCATTACCTAAATACAATTTGCTGTTTAAAAAAAAAAGGCAATTACTACTTTTAACTTAATTTCACAAACAATCCTATTCATTTCTTGTAATAAGGCCCATGTATTCCCTAAGAACAATAACATTAGGTTATTAATTCCCGTAATAGCATAGCTCTTACAGAAATGTCAGAAGTTACCTGCTTCTCTTTCCTTGTATTCTCTGCTGCCCAGACTCTAAATCATGTCATTGAACACACCAAGTGACTTGGCATAACCTGGACGCTTTAAATACAATACAATCTGCTCAAAATAAAATTGGAACTGGCATTTCCCACCCAAACTGTACTAAACCAGAAAACTGCACGTTCCTACACCCATCTTGCCAGAAAAAGTACATCAGGTACAGTTCAGAGAGGAGAGCATATTTACAATACCATATGTAATATGCTGTATGCAATACGTTTTTTATTTGTGTGTATGTATTCAGACAGTTCAAGCGTAAGCTAGTAATGAAAACTATAAAAATTAGCATTTAAACTAGTTTTAAAAAAATGGAATTTCCTTACAAATCCACAGAGGTGCTCAGAGCACTACACAGTAAAGCTCTTCCTTGCCCCTAAGAAAAAAAAAAAAAAAAAATTTCCATTTATTAATACAAGCTTTAATATTATTCTTCCATCCAATTTAAGGTTAAAATTCAAAAAGAAAAATTAAAATGCTAATCTTCACGGATTAGATCCTGTGTATAAATAATATTTACATGTCTGCACACACAGAGTATATTTTGAAACCTCTCTGGTTACAAATGTGAATAAAGCAAACCAGCTTACAGATCAAGCCTTTAGCAGGGATACAACCCAGAGCTTTTATTCATGTGCAAACACACACACACAGTTAAACTGCTATTAAATTGCATCATGCTGCATTCTCCTCTCTGTACTGAACCATGAAGTATCAGATTGAACAGCTCTAACAAGCAAGTCTCAGCCCTACGATATTAGCTATCATAAAAATCCATTCTACCGGCAAATTTTCCTGTGGTTACTTCAGTTATGACTCAACAGCCTTATATAACCACACACTTTCTCTATTCCCTCTCTGGTAAGGTTTCTTATACCCAGGGTACCCGTCCTACNCACACTTTAAAATATATATATATATATTTATATATACACACCAAATCAAGGCCAGTGTCACAAGGCTGCACATATCAGGCCAAAAATATTCAAATATAGCCTCACAGTCAACAGCTACTGTTACCAACTATATTACAACAGTACGGAAAACTGCCAATTCAGGCACCAGAACACAATACAATCTGAGTTACACAGTGTGTCGCTGAGGCACTAACTCTCACGAGCAAAGAAAACACTGCAAATGTGACAGCTTTTGTAACAACGTGTCTAAAAATGTTCAGAAAAAGTGCTTTCAGTCATTTACTGTATCACAAGGTGTCCAGCAAACTTTGACCCTCTTGAAAACAAACTTCAAGATCAACCTGAGGTCAGTATCCTTTCATGGTGTTGATGATTGCCATGCATCTTTATACAGGTACAATTAAAATTATCAGATTGGAACAAATTAAAAGTACTTTGCTGATATTTAGAAGATTATCAATGCATTAATTAACACTCAAACCTTTTAAGGAAAAAGGGACCCTCTGACATACCAAGTAGTTTAAGAGCAGGAAAAAAAAAAAAAAAGATCTGAAAAAATACAGTTGTGAGAAACATCATATATTTTGAATTTCCAAGTTCATGTAGGTGAACCAGAGGAGAAATAAAGTATCAGACAAAAACTTTGCATCTTAGTGAGCCAGGATTTTGAGCTTTAAGTAAAATGGCATGTATTGTATACAGTATAGCCAAGGAAATGCCAATGCAATTCCACGTTTACACTTCTGTGACTGGAAACAAAGATATTTACAGATATGCAGTCAAGATCACAGAAGTCTGAGTCTGATCTTCAGAAGATCTAGACCAAGCTGCTTCCCAAAAGCATGTGGAAGAAAACCTATCCTTTGCTAAGGTACATACCATCCCTGTATCAGATTTTTGGCTACCCTTTACTACTGAAATCTAAAGTCTATCTATTCACAGCAGCATGGCATCTCGCATTAAAACAACAATACACTAACATCTTATGTTTTTCATAAAACAAAGCATGTAGAATACAAAGAAGTTTGAAAGGTTTTCGGGTTTACCTCTAGACAAGCATATCTTTAAAAAGAAGATTTCTTATGATTACTTGTTCTAAAGAGCACATCTAACAGGCTCACCCACAGGATTGAACTCTCATTACTGAACAAAGCAGAAGTTACACATCAGGGGTTGTGTGAACGTAAGTTCTTCATAAGTGAATTCTGGCTCTTTCAATTCAGCTGGAGAAAAGTGTCTATTATATGAACATGTCAGCATTCAACATCATCTTTTAACTCTAAAAACAAAGTTTATCTGTTCAGTATTTAAACAGGGAAGAATGCTTAATGGATAAATGTAAGCACTGCACATCTGTTCATCTAAGCCATAGACGTGGTAGGCTAGCTCTAAGTTGCATGTGAAAAAACAACAGAATAAATATAGCAAATGTTGACTTAGGTAATTACTACAACCTGGCTCACTTACCTCTCTCCTCTTTTGCCAAAAATCAAGAAGAAACCCTCCATACTTCTTCATTTTCATCCAAGAAAGAAGTTTTGCAAGGCTAAGGCTTCACCATTTGCCCTGCAGCACAATGAAGTGCCCTGCTGGTTTGTCCAAGGGAAAGATAGCACCTATTCCCTCAGTAAAAAAGCTGCCTAGAGCAAAAATGTGTTTTCTTCTATTATTTCAGGCATGGAGAAAAAAAGGTTTAAAGTAAACTAAACTATTAAAAACTTTCAAGAGGCATCTCCACCTGAATTTATACAGTCAAGAATTTGAGCTGATGGAAGCTAGCATCAGCCTCCAGTATCAAGGATTACTTTTTCCAGTATGCATTTTGTACTAACTAGTGCTTCCCCCTCCATAAGCTAGGTGGAATGTAGTAAAGCTCTTGCCAGATGTTCTCCTTTTGCAGAGGCCCAAAACCAACAGTTCTCAATAATTCCATTACTTCCAAAAGTCATAGCCAGAATCCAGTCTGAACAAATGATGGAGATCTGGCACAGCCTGTGCTTGCCAACATGGCCCTCAGACACCGTAAAAAAACCCAACAAACACAAACAAATGAAAAACCCCAAGAAACCTTTCTTTCCTCAACATTGAGACATTTCTTCCAACCACTTCTTTGACATTGAGAATGAGGCTCAAAAATACCAAAGTAAGAAAACATGACATTCTCTGTCAAAGGAGAGAAACCTGTCTTGAAGTTTCACAGATATCATTATATCTGCCAAATATCTGCTGAATCTAGCTCCTTGCTGCCTGGGCTGTTAGCTGCCTGCTGAGTCAGGCAGGCAGGCTTTGTGTTGACAGCTCCCTTAGTGTGAGTGGCAGTAAATGATGGTGTGCCCACAATGCTGGAAAGCTGATATGATACAGTTCAGTCTCCTACATCAACAAACGAGGTGGAAGGAAGATCGCTGCCTGATGTTAACGGGCCTTGCACGTTATAATATATAGCAGTACTGCAGCAACTGAGATGTCTGAGGGAGCCTAGTTTACTTTCAATCCCCAAAACCATTTGTTTCTGCTTGTTAGGTGTTTCCACTCTTTCCCTTTATTTAAAAGAAAGGCTGTTCCTCCCATTGAACCAAGATGTCTCACCACAGCTCACTGAAGTAGTAAGTTGCCTGACGCCTGCATTCACTAGTTTCTTCCATTATAAGCAAAAGGTATTAGCTGACCTACTAATTTCTGCTGCACTTCAGGATCATCTGCGTTTTAACATTCCTCTGCTAGTATATCATGTTGTTACAGCTTGTAAATCTGGAAAGATTACCTTCCAACAACCAAATTACACCTTCAGAGGATCAGTAACACAGAAGTAACAACTCTAGAGTAGTCAAGACTCCCTGTTCAGCACTATGGTATTTAAATGCTGAAGAATAATTACAACAGTTTAACATTGCTAATTTAGCAGAAGCATCCAACTATTCTGAAAAGAACTTAAAATAGTATCACACTAACTAAAAAAATAACTTATTTTTCTATTCCAGAAAATAACTACTAAATCTGGCAGGACCTGGGCCTGATGGAAATGAGTCCAGAAATATCTACATTTGCTAGCGAAGATGTCGAGATTTCTCCAACTTTACTTCTTAACCAAAAGAAAGCCTTTTTTTTCCCCTGTTTGAAGACTTCACTGCTCTCCCTTCTATTTCTTCTGCTAGCTTTTCATTTAATATTCCATAGTCTGGTTGGACTGCCTAACATTTCTCCTTGGCTTAAATCCTAAATATCACACTTTTTACAGAAATGTGAGTTTTCAATGCTTTTCTTGTAACAAGTGTTACATGAGCTAAAACACTCTTAATAAAATGCACTTAGAAACCATACGCACTTCAGAAGCAGAACTGTGATGGAAAAGTTAGAACTGGAATTTATATTCAAGTAACTCCATTTTAAATTACCTTCGTTCTCTAACAGCATTATAGCTGAACTGACATACCTGTTGCTGTTAACAAAGTGCACTCATGCTTTTTTTTTTTTTCTTTTTTTTTAAACGAGGACAAGCTGCACTTTGAATAAACAAAAAAAATTGCTGCTGCTTCTTGAAGTATGCTGCTACAGCAGTTCTACAGGTTATAGCTAGAAAATGTTGAAAGCCAATAAAATGCAGTAGACAGTCTTTCTGTGGTGAAAAGCACCCTTACCTGGTAATTATCCTTCCTACAATAATCATATAGTATTAAACACGTCCAAACATTAACTTGAATAGTTTGTAGTCAAAAAGCAAGTAGCAATCAATAATTAATTTTTTTTTTTAAATTCCTCCTCCCAGGATATCCTCCTAAGTCTCTCCTACAAAGCATCAAATAGTCTCACAACTTCATGCCTATAAAACTTACATCTTAAAATTAAGAACAGGTTTCTAAGGATATTTAATGAGAACACAGAAGCTAATGATTTTACATTAAAATTAGGACAAATATTGTAAGTTTAATATTACATGTGAGTAAGAATAAGAAGTGTCAGGATACTAAAACCCTTCAATTCCCTAGCACTGCAGAGAGCTGGTCACCACCAGCCCTGCCAGCACAGCTTCCAGCAGACCCGTTAGCCAATGTGCAAGCTACAGCAGTACAAAATCTCCTCATGCAAAGTAAGCCTTCAAACAGGCAACCAACATTTACCAAGTCCTCACAAGGGATTTTGATTTGGGAACCATTGCCAGACAACAGCTTATGAGTCAAGTTTTATGTATGCAAACACAAGCCTATCTTACTAACAACTAAGGGCTGGCTGCCACCCAAAGGAGGCCATCCTGCTTCCCTTAACACTTCGTTGTCCCCACTGCCCATAGCCCAGCTTTTATGTCTTCCTCCCTCATACTAGCACCAGTGTTTTGTAGGGTCCTGCAGTAAACCAGTTCAGAAAGAAACTAGTAGAAAACGGAGCCATAAAAAAAACCCCTTGTTGGTTTCTGGCCAGATTAGCTCACAGAAGTATTTCACTACCAGGCCAGAAGAACACCAGTGTTCACAGAAAGGAAGGGGAGAGCANGACAAAAAGAAAGGAAAAGGAGACAAAAAGAAAGGAAAAGGAGACAAAAAGAAAGGAAAAGGAGACAAAAAGAAAGGAAAAGGAGACAAAAAGAAAGGAAAAGGAGACATCACTTGGGCGGTGATGCATAAAATCCTGCAGTCTACTTTGGGACTACTGGCTTTATTGGACCATTGATACTATGCCAGTGCGTGAGAAAAATAACGGAATAAATGCATGTTTAAATTACATCAAACACCAATAAGGTTCATAAAAATCTTAAAAATATCAAATCTGCTCAGTGTTAGGGTAGAAACAGGTTGCCAGGAAGTTCAACACTGCCAGAACACTCACACACATACTTTATCATTCACTTGCTAGAATTTTAGCAGAAATTTAGAGGAAGAGTAAATTACTTCAAAGCAAATCGCAATCAAATCCAAGAATTTTCCTTCCCTCTGTTTCTTTGGTAATTAAAAAGACAGAAAGTAAGAATCTTTATTTAAAAATTTTGAAGTACACTTTGAATTTTAGCCAAAACAAGTCTTGGGTTCCATGTGCCAAAAGAGTTACTTCTATAAATTACTAGAGCCCATTTTCTCTTTTGTATTTTAGAATCTTAAGCATTGCCAAAACAAGCCAATTTAAACACAACGCCTCTCTGGGTGGTGACTTTAAATTTAAATTTTGTGGGCCTTAAATCCTGCATTCAGTTCTCTTTATGTTACTGCTTTTAGCTCTGGCAACAGCTTTCAGACTTTGCTTCACTTTGTACTTTACTTTTTCATACTCCAACACTCCAATACAATGAAATTTGTATAAGCGCCCAGCTTTGCTCAGCCACTAAAAATGTTACCTTTTATAAGGATTATCGAATAATTTTAACAGAAGACAAACTCTTCACATTCTGTTAAATACGTAAAATAACAAAAACGAAAAAAAAGTTTCTGCCTTTTTGAAAGACACAACCATGACTCAGTATTTGGGAAAGAATTTCTTATATTCCAATCACAAAGAATATTATTACTCTTCA
>WAAD01003538.1:80190-121337 GCA_013389945.1 Fregata magnificens | reverse complement strand
GCTGCACGCCGGGGCCGTGGGGTGCGGGGGGGGCCCAGAGAGGTTGCCCGGCGGCGCGGGCTGCCTGGCGGCTGCCCTCGGGCTCCTCCCTCGGGGCCTCTCTTCTGAGGCCCCTCTTTTGGGGCTCCTCGCTCGGGGTACACCTCCGGCCCCAGAAAGCAGCGGGGTGGCAGGGGAGTGGAGACCTCACCCCGGGCGAGGAGCCTCCTGGGCTCTGCAGGCTGCATCCAGGCTCTTGGTTTGAGATGCTAGTGTTGCACCAGAGGCAAAATTCACAGGCCGCCTGTGATGCTGTGAGGGGTTAACTTTCAAGTACCTCCAGATAGCAGCTGTCCCTGTGGCAAAGACTTACTGCTCCTTCCCTGTCCAAAGCTGACCCTATCCAGCAGCTCCTTTGGGACATCCCAGTACTGCCCTGCACAGTGTGGCTAGTGCAGCACACAGAAAAAGGAAAGTGTGGGCTCCCATTGAAGACAGGGTGTAGCCCTGAGTGTGGGCTGCAGGGTGGGGGCTGGATGCACCCTCTGAGCCTACCGCTCTGGGTCCTTCCCAGCGCCCTGGATAGCATCATCTCCTGCCGCAGTGCAGTGGCTGCATGTGTGTGGCTACCACACAGAGGGGCCCAGTGTGGGCACATGGTGGCAGCTGGCAGTGAGTTTATGTCCTGCGCTGTGCTGGGCTCTGGCTGGTACAGTGGCACAGGAACACTCCAGCTGGCTGCATGGGTCTGCACAATCCCACAGTGACTTGCCCTGACTCTCTCTGTCTCACCAGCATCCATCAGCTGAGGAGCAAGGTGTCAGAGGAACATGAGGTCATCAAGAAGAAGGAGCTGGAGACTGGCCCCAAGGCTTCCTATGGCTATGGGGGCAAATTTGGGACGGAGCGGGACCGAATGGATAAGGTAACAGTTGTAGAGGGCTTCCTTGGGCCCCAATGGAAAAGTCTTTTTCTCATAAAGGAAAGAGCATCACTGTTTTCTGGCCTGACCCTGAAGGGAGAGAATGGAGAGCTGGCATGGGTGTGCAGATTCACACATCACACACATAGCGTGTAATCTGTCTCCAGGATCTGTTTGAACCCATTTGTGTAATTTGTTTCTACAACTTCCTTGCAACACTCCCCTTATCTGTGTCTTCACACACAGACTTTCTGTGGCTTGTTTCAAACCTGCTGCATAACAATGAAATTAGGTGCCTCCCTACTTGTGCTTGAAGAACTAATGAAAAATAATTCCCTCCTCACATATTCCATTACAGACCTCTGTCATATCTTCCCAGGATGAAGCCCTAGTTCATATTCTCTGTTCTCACATCAAATCTGTTTTATGTTTTCTGATAATCATCATCACACTTCTTCCTGTACCTTTCAGCATTTAATACTTCTTTTTTTTTCAGAAGTGAGATGATAAGATTGCAGTAGTATTCAATATATGGGGTCACTGTGGGTGTGTGTGATATGAGGATGGCAGGGTGAGAAACAGACATTTCCAGGAGGCCAAAATGGAGCAGCCATGTTCAGACCCTTCTGCTGGAGCAGAGTGAGGATGTTTTTGTTGAGTGGCTCCTCGGCCTTCGTCCAGTCTTACCAGGAAGTTGGAAGTGTTCAGCCTCTGGCCCTTCTCCTGAGGAGTGAGTGCAATTCGTGGCCACGCCACCTCCTGCAGGGAGCAGTAGGACCCTAGCCTGGCCTGTGGCAGGCACAAAGGGTGATCCCAGCCAGGTCTGCTGACCCTCACTCTCAGACACAGAAAATAAGGAGCAGGTGCCAGACCTGCTGCCTGTGGGTTTTCAGTTGTGCATGCCTATCCCCACTTTTCTCCTCAGTTTCCCCATGTGATTATCCATCACTCCACTGGCATTTGGGAGCAGCAGGTATTCAGCATCCCATGGTTTGCATGATGAGCTGGCAGTGGGGCTGGTTGCGTGGGATGGCTGCCCTTGAAGCTGCATCACAGGTCTCAGAGCTGAGCTGGTGCTGGCAAAGGCTGTGTGGAAGGCATCGCCACCACCAGCACAGTCAGTTTGGACCTGTCACCTCGTGGCTGCAAGCATCTCAGCAGCAGGGCAGAGCAACTGTGTGGTGCCTATGTTTCTGTCCACCCTGCCAGTCTGACCATGGGTGCTCATGTCATGCTGCCTCTCTTCTCAGTGTGCAGTGGGCCACGAGTACATTGCTGATGTTGGGAAGCACTCCTCGCAGACAGATGCAGCCCAGGGCTTTGGGGGGAAGTATGGAGTCCAGCGGGACCGTGCTGACAAGGTGTGTTGGACAGGGCAGCTGAAATACATACTTGCGACCTGTGCTTGGTGCTGCCCCTAAAACACTGTGCTACATTTAGGATTGTGGCTGCAGTTTTCAAAGTGCTGGTGGGTGCAGGTCTAGGCATGCCATGCACCACGGTGTCCACTAAAGCACACAGCTCACCTCCTGTGTGCAGGACAGTGGCTGATGACAAATTGGAGGGCACTTGTGAAGATTAACTCTGGTGTGCGTTAACATGCTTGCGCTGTCCTATCCAGGCAGTGCTGTGTTTGTCTTGGGGGCTGTGGTGTTTTGCATCTCCAAACCCCCAACGTGTGCCATGCACAGCGACTGGCCATGGCAGGACTGGATGGGGACAGCAGGATGCTGTCCCTCCCATGCACATTGTGGTGTCAGACACTGCCCAGCCACCTTGCCTGCTGACAGGGTATGGGGTCAGGATTGTGGCCCTCTTACCTGTAGTGCATGGGCTCTTGTGAGGGCCCGTTCCTGGGTATGCTGCCACAGGGACAGCAGGGGTGATGTGAGAGGTTGAGGAGGCCTATACCAGCCGAGGAGTGGCCAGGCACCTGCATGTTGCAGCACAAGACAGGGAGCAGGGTCCCAGCCCAGCCCTGGGGGGAGGGTGGGTGAGACCCAGCTTGGCCCTCAGGATGACGGATATTCCTCCCCTTCCTGTTCCAGTCAGCACTGGGCTTTGAATACAAGGGCGAGGTGGAGAAACACTCGTCCCAGAAAGGCAAGTCCATGGGCACGTGTGGCCCCCTGACACTTTGCCCAGCTTCTCTTCTGCTGCCAGTATCCTGTGCTGTCTGTTGTGGCACAGTGTCCTTTGTTTTCCCCCTCCTGTCACTTGTTTCAGATTCCTGTTCCCAGTCAGTCACCCTTGCAGCCCCATTACCTGCTGTCCTGTCACCACCCTTCCGTTGTACATTCTGCTTGTCTCTATGTTTTGCTTTGACGGAAACCATGTCATGGCTGAGCAGAGAAGACACCCCCACACACCCCCTCGATGGATGGCTGATGCTCCCTTTCCTCTAAAAGTCCTTCTGAGCAACTGCTCCAGAAGGAACCCAAGCACTGTAGGACGTGAGAAGTGATTTCTGAAAAAGCAGCGTATAAGAAGAGGCACAATGATAGATACGGAAACAAAAGCCTATACAGCACCCAAACTTTTGCAGAATTCTGGAGATGATTCAACCAAACTTTGCCATGTACATACAAGCAGCTATATTCATTAAGAACATTGCAAGAACTGAAACTAAAGATATTTTAAACATTCTGCAACCAAGGGAAGATGAGAGGCAAGGTCTGTTACTGTTTCAGATAAATGTGAGGAATACTGCATTACCACGAAGAGAAAAAATGAATCATGTTCATTTCAGAGGAAACTCTAAAAGGAAGATGTTTTGAGGCATTCTTGGTTGATCTTAAATTAATGAATCACATGCAGTTTTGCTACATTAACATATTCCTGTACGAGAGATTGTATACTAGATTGTAAACACAGAAGTTCATCAGGCTGTGTAAAACCACAGAAATCGCTCAGGACAAAATGAAAATGTTAGAAATAGGGTAAGGTGTTTGGATTGTTTTTCATAAAAATGTGTCCATACTGGAAACTCCAGCATCAAGGTAACAGTCATAAAATCTATATTTGCTGAAAACAGCATCCTAAAAGGTCCATTTCATAATAGCCTAAAGAGGAAATAATAGTTTAATTGAGATAAGTTTAAGAAATTTCTAGGACTTACAGATTCATCCTTAAGTGACTGAGCTTCTATGAAACAGAGAGCCATTCTTGAATACAAAGTGTTTTCATGCATATTTCTCTAGATCATAGTCAATGGATTGATAAGGCTGAATTTGCTGGAGAAGCCCCAAATCATTCCTGTGAAATGCAGACCTGTAAGAATAGGGTCAGGGAACAAAGAGACGTAACTGTGATTTACTCCTTCTGAAGGGTAGGGTTTGGAAACAGAGCTGGCAGACCAGGTCTCTGAAAGGAAAGTGTCTCTATACAGCCAGCAGCTAAGATAAGAGGCTGAAATTTCGTAGGACATCCACCAATAATAACAAAGGTAGTCCTTAGAGAATAACTGAACACAGTTGAAGTAGTTAATACGTTACTAGTTTAGAAGATGGAAGAAGGGGAGCCGTAAGGAAGACGTGCTGTGCCTCTATCACATAATAGTCGAGCATGCCAGAGGCAGTCTAGGGGGGAGAGCTGGAGCATGTCTTCAGAAATGTGGGTTTCAGCCTTTGCTGCAGCATCCAGGGTCAGTGGTTTCCTTGCAGAAGTCAAGATTCCATTATAGGAAATGTAAGCCCTACAACAAAAGTTTGCCATTTCTTCTGTACTTTCAAGGGGTCAATATACTTATTCACAGACCTTTTCAGAGACTGGCAGACCACAAGTTGAAATTCTTGCTTTGGAGATGTGTGAGTGGGTGGATGCCCATGCTGTCAGTGCCCAAGCCTTGCCTTGGCTTTGCGTCCTTGGGTGGCTGAGCTCCCACTGCCTCCCCAGCTGCCCTTGGCATGTCACTTTTCTTCCTTGCCCTCTTGGCCTGCTGTGTCTCCTGCTGCCCACGGCCCTCAGGCTCTCTTGCTGCCATGACCCATGCTTGCCCTGTGCACCCATTCCCATGGGCCCTCATCCTCAATGGCCCTCATGGTGCTCCCTGCCAGCTATGCTGTCCCTTCCAAACCCCTTGCTTTTTCTAGTGTTTTCCATCAGCCCTGCTGCTCTTCCTTCTTCCTGGTGCTCCTCCCCAGTGTTGCTCTCCATCTTTACCCCTCCCCTCACCAGCCCTATTCTCGGGGCAGCATTTCACTCCATGCACCACCACAGATTACTCCAAGGGCTTTGGTGGCCGTTACGGTGTGGAGAGGGACAAGGTGGACAAAGCAGCAGTGGGATTCGACTACAAGAGCCAGGCAGAGAAGCACGACTCTCAGAAAGGTGAGCTGGGGGAGCCCAATGCAGCGGGCAGTGTCAGGACTGGAGCTTGGGACTATGCCCACTGAGGCTGCGGGGCATTGTGCTTGGTTTTTGCAACCTGCTGCATGAATGGTGGAAAAGCTATGGGGAGCTGTTGGGTGCCCACTGCTTGCAGCAAGGGAATGGGGCAGGTGAGGAAAGCCATTGCATGGTGCATGACTGCTGGAAAAAGCTCAGGCTAAATGAAGAGGAGCAGCAGATTTCTGTGGGCACAGGGATCTCCTGGGCAGTATGCCACCAAAGGAAGGGTGCCGGGGAAGCCCAAGCAGGTGCTAATAGCAGGTGACATGTCCCAGGGAGGGAGGGCTGTTGCTGCAACCACCAGTGGGGAAATCTGGCCTTGCTCCATGTCTTTCTCTAAGTCCTGGGCAGGGAAAACTATTGCCCCTGTGAGAACAGCCTGAGCTCACAGTGCTGCCACTTTTCTCTTTCCCTCCCCTCTCTGTTCTCTTCCATACCATGATCTGGATCCCTGTGGCTGAAGACTATTCTGTGGGCTTTGGTGGGAAGTTCGGGGTCCAGAGGGATCGTCAGGACAAGAGTGCCCTCGGCTGGGACCATCAGGAGGAAGTGCAACCACATGCATCCCAAACAGGTAGGGCAATGCTGCCAGAGGTGGCAGCACAATTTCCTTGGAGGACACTTGGACCTAAAGCTAGTGGTTCATACTTGACAGAGATCCAGCTGCTGAAAACTGAATGTGTACAGCATGTTGTGGAGCAGCTGGGACACTGTGAAACCCCAAAGCACAAGGGTAAACTCTGCCAGAGTAGGTGCATGCTTGGATCAGTGGGGCACATTGAATGCAAGTCCATGAATCGGGCTTCCCAGACTATACTGTGCTTTCTCTGTGAGGTACATTCCCGATCATAAGCTCATTCAAAAGGTGAGCACATGGGAATGAGGCAGAGCAGGTTCCAGGAATGGCTTGACTACTGTATGTTTAACTTCAGTGAACAAGGCCACATTGCACTCAAATGGCATGACTGGCTTGTCACCCCAGTGCCTTGGAAGCAGATTTGCCAGCGTACAGCACTGAACACCTGTGCACTTCGCTGAAAGGAATGAAGGATTAGTCTTAGAAGCTACTGTCCAGAGCATTTTGCATGTATTATCTCTAGTTGCATATGTTATAAGGCGCAGACAAAGCTAACTCATTTCACTGGTCACAGCATACTGAAGTTGGAGGTGCACACAGAATATAAACTATTATAAAATAGCCTCATTTTTTCCATACAGACTATGCCAAGGGGTTTGGAGGCCGTTACGGGGTCCAGAAGGACAGAGTAGATAAGGTAAGACTGCATGCTGCAGCCTGCAATTGCTTCCTGCTAATCACTGCTCCTTGCACTGCTGCAAGAGAAGAGACTTCCCAGATGGAGATGAGGTCCCACTGCTCAGTGCACAGCTGTTGCAACGGTGAGGGAACTGGCCCAGTGTAAATACCAGAGGGTGCAGAGGAATGCAGCCTGGGGAGACCATAATGCAAGGAAGAAAAAGTTTTTTCCATTCTCAGCTGCTTTTGAATCATTCCACTCTCAGACTGAACAGTCATACACCTGCTTTCTCTTGGGGCAGGATTTAATAGCAGAGCCAGTGAAGAGCTTCTAAGGGTATCGGACTGTGCTCTCTTGGATATCTAGTACCATTTGAGATACTGGGAGTGTTCTGTCTGGCTGCTTGCCTTCACTCCTGCAGGCCCTGTGTGTACCAATACAGTCAGGATGAGCAATGATAGCTCCTTCGAGATGAAATTTTGTGGGAGTGCAGCCTTGTGAGAAGTCTGAGAGGCCACAGGCTATTGTACCGTGCAGGAACTGTCTTACACAGGAGAGGTGCTGGATCAGACTGAAAGCTCACCTGGTGTCTTGTCCCCAGCACTGACTGGTAGGTGATGATCGTGCAGAGAGCAGTATGCATACAGAGTGGTTCTTGCCTTGGACTACCTCCAGCGAGAAGGTGGTATTGCTGTGGCTGCCATTCCTCTAGCTGTTCTTACTCAAGGCGTAAGGTTTGTTAGCAGCTGTCACACCCACACATAAACAAGGCTTCCCAGAAGCTGGCTTGAATCTTTGGTCCCTCCAGTAGCCAACTTGCAGACCTCCTCAATCTCTCCAGTATCTGACACAGATCTGTGGTCTCTCTGTTATCTGGCTCCTTGTCTTCTTATACTACTCACCAGCTGGTATGGCTTTGTGTATGAGTGACTGGCCCCATATCATTCCCCCTTAACTATTGGTGAAATCTGGCCACTCCTTATGGTGCTGTCTGTAACTCATCAGCTTCTCTGTTACTTGTTACCTTCTGCAGGTTTTTCTGTCCTGTCCAGGAGTTTCTTATGGTCTGTTCAGTTAGCTAAATCTCAGGCCAGGGCCTAGTCATCTGCCTGCAAACCTTAACAAAACCTGGCAGGGATCAACCTTGCATGAAAAGAGGTCGTCCAGTTTGCTGGTTCAAGTTTTTTGTCTGGGCTGAAACCAGGCAAAGGCTCATCTGCAGTCAAGCGCCCCTGTACTCGGCACTGGTGAGGCCGCACCTCGAATACTGTGTTCAGTTTTGGGCCCCTCAGTACAAGAAGGACATTGAGTTGCTGGAGCGTGTCCAGAGAAGGGCAACGAAGCTGGTGAAGGGTCTGGAGAACAAGTCTTGTGAGGAGCGGCTGAGGGAACTGGGATTTAGTCTGGAGAAAAGAAGGCTGTGGGGAGACCTTATCACTCTCTACAACTGCCTGAAAGGAGGTTGTAGTGAGGTGGGTGTTGGTCTCTTCTTCCAAGTAACTAGCAATAGGACGAGAGGAAATGGCCTCAGGTTGCGTCAGGGGAGGGTTAGATTGGATATTAGGAAAAATTTCTTTACCGAAAGAGTGGTGAAACATTGGAACAGGCTGCCCAGAGAGGTGGTGCAGTCACCATCCCTGGAGGTGTTCAAAAAACGTGTAGATGTGGCACTTCGGGACATGGTTTAGGAGGCATGGTGGTGTTGGGTTGACGGTTGGACTTGATGATCTTAGAGGTCTTTTCCAACCTTAATGATTCTATGATTCTATGAAAATGCAGACTGTCTCAGGCACTTGAATTAACATTCTGCTTTGCCAGGCTACCCTGCCACCTTGTTCAGGAAAGGGGGTCTTGCCAGTGGATGATGATCTGCATGTATGGGGATAACCTAAAAGATGAGAATCCTGGATGGTGGTGGGGCTTTGGGGCATTTGGAGGAGGAAGCGAGGGTACCTTCCCTGAACCATACTTTTTCTGTTGTTGGGTACAGCGCTAGTGGCACAGTGTTGTGCCTGGTACAGGACCAACATCGCCATACTCAGGAGCTGGAGGAAGCAGATAAGGACCTTTCTGCAGGGCCCTGAGCCAAGGAAGAAGATAAACACATACGTGTAACAACCAAGCATGGTCCTTTCCATGCTGCATGTGCAGGCTGGGCCAGTAACAGAGGGGGAATGGCATCCTGCCCATGGAAGAGATTAGCACGGTCGATGAATTTAACAACAGCAAATGGAGGTGCATTGTCAAAAGGCAAGGCATCATGTATGTGGCAGAAAAAAGCACGCAAAATCAGATAAGCACTTGTGCAAAAGTCAGGGCTGTGGGTCATTTGAGGAGCAGGATGCAGAGAGGGGCTAAGCAGTTCTTGATCAGCTCAAAGTGGAACATGAATTTGTGCATTTTGAAAATATTGAAGCATAATCACAGATGGTAAAAATAAGGTTATTTGGGCAAGTACCTAAGTTCTTGATTGCCATTTTCAGGCACTGGAGTAGTGATGAATTCATTGCTCCAGAGTAGAGCACGATATACCACCAGGCAATCTTAACTTCCCTTTGATAGTTTTGAACACTAAGTGTAGGATTCAGCTCTTACACTAAGACTCCTAAATTTAAATGCTGTCATATAAACAACATGTCGAGGTCTCTGCTGTCGTCTGTGTAGACCTGGTTCTGAGCCTGCAGTGCTGTTTGCCTGCTCAGGTGTGTTTTCTTTAAGGAGAGCTGCACTTAAGAAGTGCTCTCTGGGCTCCACTGACTGTAGTAGGATTTCGGCCACCCAGCCCATTGGTGACACCTGCAGGTAGAACCCTAAATGTAGCTGTATTAGTCTGAAAGCTGGATCCTACCTGCAGTTTCCTTTTTGTATGAAATAGTTTGCTCATGAAAGTAGATAAACTCCCTCTATCTCACTTTCTTTTTGCTGCAAACACCCCATCGGTGCTATTACCAGTTTAGCCATCTCTCCACACCTCATAAAGCCAGCAATATCTCAGATGTTCACACGTTTTCACTTTAATGTTTTCCAGGCTATGCTACTGTATACACATACTGCAGGCAACAGCCTGCTGAAGGGATGCACGTTTTTCACAGTTAGGCAGCTGCAGATGTGCATCCGGTAGGGAAGTGCTTCCATGCCTCATACCCCCCCTCAGTGCAGGGGACAGATGCATCTGGTCCCTGGACCTCAGAAGGTGGTAGACTGCTAGGCATCCACTCAGGTCTTTGCTGTGTTACCAGTGAGCACTTCTACCTTGAATGCCCAGCCTTGCTGTCCCATGCAGCAGTCATCTTGCCACTGTGCAACCCCACTTGGCTCCACGTAGCCTTTTCAGCCCTCGGAGCGCCACCCCTCGAACAGGAACAGCTCTTGCCTTTGGCTGGAGGGCAGCAGGCACTGTGCACACAGTGCAGGGAGGCATCAGGAGAGCAGGGCTGTGGCAGTTGTACAGATGAGAACAGACACAGCTGGGAACAAAGCTGGCAGTCACCAGTAGCCAAACCCAGCAGGGGATCTCAGCATTGACCTTGCCTAACAAGCTGGACGCTTCATTCACTTCCTCTTGCAGAGTGCTGCTGGCTTTAATGAGATGGCAGCTCCCACGTCCTCGTATGAGAAAACAAGACCACTGGAGGCAGGTGAGACAACTGAGTACCAGCCCTGGGCTCGTGGGAAGCTGTGGGCCTCATGGTCCCTCTGTGGCAGCACACTGGCAGGCATGTGCTGTGGTGGGATGTCGATTTAACCTGTGTTGAAGGGCAGGAGAAGGTGGCTGAACTGCAAGTTTCTCTGGGAGAGGGAGAGGTCTGGGTTTCTCCTGGATGCCTGGGGTGGTGAAAGGGAGACATTGGGCAGGCTTGATAGGCTGTCTTCTCCACAGGAGCTTCCAGTGGCACCAGCAGCCTGCGGTCACAATTTGAAAACATGGCTAAGTCAGCAGAGGAGGAGAGCAGAAGGCAGGCAGAGGAGGACCGGGTGAGGCGGCAGGCTCGGGAGTGTCAGGCAGCTCGGCGGAAGGTGAGCCATGGACATCTTGCCATGTCCTCCAAGACTTGTGAACAAACTTTTCCTCAGGGCCATGCAGCTCCATGTCTTTCTACCTGATCTCTTTACAGTAACCTCTTGCCTAAACTGCTTCCTTGCAACTGCCGGGGACTACCACTGAACTTCACAGCTGTCACTGTATATTCCCTTTCTGCACAGAGATCAGGACATGCCTGCACCCAGCCATGAACCCCTGTGCTTTGGCCTAGGCTCATTCTTGCCTCTAGTGCCTGGCAAACACAGTGCAATCACACTCCCCAGTATCGCCATCCCAGCAATCTGCATTCAGGGTTTTCCAAACTGGAGGCTGCACCCAAACCCTCGTGTTTACAAGACCTCCTTCTACATTGTGCTGTTTCTGCATTCAATGTGCAGATAAGGTTTCACCAATAAAGCACTCCCTGATACATTCCCTCCTTGAGGCTACTTTCTGCAGACCCCATAGTCATTACAGGCCTGCTAGTGCCCAGTCCCTAGGGCAAGTTTATGGGACCTGGAATTCAGCTTTCAGCTGAAGGAAAATTTTCTGAATTGCTCTGTTGGGAATGGGAACGGAAGTTGCTCTGGACCTCATTCAAAGGGATTGAGGGGATCTGATGACTTTTCTCCAGCAGGAAATCCCACGGAGAGAGAAGGACCACACAGAGGCAGCCCCTGCCACTGTGCCAGCAAGGGTGCCCGGGAGTGCTGACCGAGACAGGCCTGTGTCACAAGGAGAACAGGTGCCAAGGCAGGCTGGGGAGAGCCAGGAAGGGGAGCAGGCAGAGGGGATTGCACCTGAGACGGAGCTGTGCTTTACGGGCAGCCCTGCAGGAAGAAGTGGGATAGAGCCACAGCATGAGAGAGGCTTTGAAAGGGGTGAGGGGGGAGATGTTGGGATGGTGATGGGACATGGCTGCACAGCACCTTACACCATGAGACGGGCTCTTGGCGTGGGTCAGTGCAGTGGCAGTACAGTAAGCTGTAGCTAAGTACGTGAGAGAGGTTCAAATACATGAGCCATGAGGGTCTTCACAGCAATCCCAGGTGCCAGCTCAGCACATACCTAATGGCTGAGCTGTTTCCCCATTGTGCAGAGGATGATGCTCCATTTGTGTCATGGTAGCACTAAAGGCACCTGCAGTGGAGTGGGCTCCCTTGTGTTGGGTGCTGTGCAGTCATGGGAGAGCTGTCTGCAGTGGATGCTTTGCAGGTGACTTTCCTGTAACTTTCTCACTTCATGGCAGGAGGCAAAAAAGGAGGATGAGGAAACACCACCCACTTTGCCACCAAGGCCAGCAGATCTGGGCCAAGAGCTGTGCAAGATCCCCAGCCAGGATCAGCCCATCTACAGTGAAAGTTTGGATGTTGGTGGAGACTATGAGGAGCTGCCAGAGCCCTCTGACTACTGTGACAGTACCAGTGGAGGTGCTGACTATGAGGAGCTGCCAGCACCTTTGGGAAAGCTGGATGCCATCTATGACCATGGAGGAGATGGAGGTGACGACTATGAGGAGATCCTTCCTGAGGAGCCCAACCAGAGCCAGCCCCACCTGGGTGAGTACTGATGGAAGAGCCCACGTCTTGGGGAGCTTGTATCTGTCCGCTCACCTCACTCGATGTATGGGACAGACTCCAGAGGGAATTTGTGTCCTGAAGTCTACTGTGGTCAGGGTGGCAGCCCATGATGATGGAGACTTGGTTGTCTCCCACTCCCTTGCCCAGCTCCAAGGTGCAAGATCAGCTGCATGGGATGCTGGGCCAGGCAGCAAGTGTGTCTGCTGGAGCAGGAGGCAGGCAGGAGGACCAAAGGGCTGCCATGGGCTCTGAAGAAACTGGACCTGGACTGATGCTCTTGGTGCACTGTTTCCTGGCAAGTGACTGCCAGTGCTGCACTGAGGCCTGGGGGTGCCCTCTTAATTCAGCCTGTCACTCAGACGGCTGATGCTCATGAGACCTGATCTGGTGGTGTCTCCTGGGTGTGAGGAGTGCAGGGTAGTCTTCCTCCAAGTACATAAGCAAACTGCATGGGCTCCTGTTGATGTTTCTGTCGCAGCTTTGCTGGTACTGGAGATGGTAAGTGGAGAGGCTGGAGTTATGTCCAGCCTTTTTCTTGGGAGAGGAACATGAAGCATCCGGACCCCGCCTCTCTCCTTGCAGAAGGGAAGTCATACCTTGCTTTGAGCCATGGTACACCTCTCCCTGTTGATAGGGTTTGGATGTGGTTCACCCCAAGGCTGACAGCTGGGTGGAGGGTGGCACTGACCAGATCTATATGGCTGCTTTCAGCCTCTTTCTCATCTGCCTGTCCTGTCTTCTGCAGGGGAAATGGACAATGTTTATGAGGCGGAGAGCCCTGGGACCTGTGCAGTGGCTCTCTACGATTACCAAGGAGGTGGGTCTGCCATCCAGGCTGTGGGGTGAGGCAGTGGGAGCTGGCCGGGGCAGCGCGACAGGGAGGTGGTGGCTTATACCATCAGCAGTGGTGAAGAGATTTCGACTTGGTGGTTTAAATTTCTTCCTCTTGGAAAGCAGGATGAGACCTGACTTGGGAACACAGAAGCTTCATCTTTCATCTGTGAAGTCTTGCTCCTTCTCTGCTTAATCTGTGCTGTTTGATGGGGGTTGGATGACATGAACTCTGAGGGTTATCAGAATGTTTGTTCTGTATTCTCCTCCTGGGGGGGGTGGGAGGAGGGATGTAAAACCAGCTCTCTCTGGGGTTATCTTTGCATTGTGACTATCTTTTCTGAACAATTTTTGCAGATGGAGATGATGAGATTTCTTTTGATCCTGATGACACAATCACACACATCGAGATGGTAGATGAAGGCTGGTGGCGGGGGCAGTGCCGGGGCAAAGTAGGCCTCTTTCCAGCAAATTATGTGAAGCTTCTGCAGTGAAACCAGCATTGTCCAAGCTGCTTCCTTCCAAACTTTTGCCTCTCTCTGCTTCAGCCTTTTACATGTTATTAGCTTAATTTGGCTTGGCCTGGCATGTCTACATGCAAGAAATACCAAGGAGCAAACTGGCAGTGTCTGAGGGAAAGTTTTGGCCTGTGCCCAGGAGGACTTTGGTTCCCATCCACTTCCAGGTGGGATGGTTTAAGAGCACGTGAGTGCAATATAAGACATCTTTTCTACCCAGGCTGTCCCACATGTCAGCCAGCAAGCTTGCAGTAGAAGTGTGTCCATTCTTGTTCCCAACAGGGCAATTCACAGAAAAGAAACACCAACTCTAATCCGGTCAAGGCAGAAGGGACATGAGCTGTGGGACCTTTTGAAGTTGCTGTGGCCCTGGATCTCATCCTACCCAGGGGCCAAGGAAAAGAGCACTGTGAAGGCCAAACTTGCCTTTGTTCTCAAGAACGGTTTCCACTTGCAGGATGAACTGTGTTTGCAGCACAGGGTAGAGAAACAGGAACCTGGTCTATCTGGGCAGATTTCTGGGCTGGGGCCTGGGAACATTAGACCATCACAGTGAACACTGCTGACCTTTCCTGCACACAGACACAAGCTTGGCTGTAGTGAGCTGTTCCATTAAACAAGTGTGTGCTGGCTCAGTGAAAATGTAGGATGATCTTGCTAAGGTGGGAGATTACTCGCTTGGTTTTCCTCTGTGTGCCAACAACGCTGTTGGGACATGTCATTTCTGGGGTAAACCTTGAAAAAGGAAGTGTAAAAAATAGATTATTTTCTGAGAAAAATTATTCTGGAAAATCTGTCTTGGAGCAAGAGAAAAATACTAAAAGGCTTCACTTAACAAAGAGTATGTTAATAACTGTCTTGGTCATCATCCACGCAGCCCATCAGGGGAATGTTCTGCTAGGGAAATCCTTTCAATCTAGCAAATGAATCAGAATAAGTGCTGCTTGATACAGCCAGTAGAATATTTTTAAGAGAGCTCAATTTTTCCTGCTAACTGCTCTGACCAGTGTAAATAAGCATACACGTGCAGGTGGGGTGGGAAAAGCAGTCCCACAGCTTGTCTCTAGCCTAAGGGCTCCAGTGTGCTTTGCAGTCAGTGCTAAAGGCAGGTCCCCCCATCCAGTATTTGGCTCAGCCTGTTCTCTCTGCTGTTGGGTGGTTTGAGTCCCTGTGCTGAAGTCAGGCCTCCCCAGTGTGGCAGTAAAACAGTTAACGCCTCATAGGCCTCTGCAGGACTCGCTAGTTAAGAAATATTTGCAGGTAATGGTCTCACCAGTTTAATTAACAAAGGAGTGAATTATTTGTTAAAGGGTGTGCTGGCTAGGGCCTCCTTATCTGAAGAATGCTATTATTATTTACAATATCCTGCTTATCTGACACAGTTTGGTGAAGAATGAGTTGCATTATCTAAAGGTATATAAACTCTGGAACTGCCCCGTTTGGGCAGAGTTAATATCAGCAGTGTCTGTCACTCTGCTGCGCTGTGCTCTTCCTTGTAGTAATAAACTGCTTCTGTTCTGGCCTGACTAAAATTGCATCCCAGTTATTCTGTGACAGCACATGTGCCCTGTGTCTGTTGTAGGCTAGGTTCCTTGCACAGTGAAAAGGGCCCCTGATTCTAGCCCTCCTTCATCACAGATGTGGGGAAAAGGCTGAGCAGGTGGGAAGCAGGACAAGGAAATTTTTTATTTTTAATGTTTAAAGCAGTTTTCAGTAATAATCCAATGCAAACTGAAGCTTTCTCTTGGACCAGTATATTCCAGGCTAGATGCTCAACATGCCACTCTAGGAGCTGGTGGTTTTTCCTTTGTGACATGCAAGTACCATCACAATAGGAATAAATCAGGGACATGCTGAGTAGCACAGTGTGTGAGAAGCTACAGGAGCACAACACAGTGCAGTGCCAGCTGCCAACAGCAGGGGTGCAGAGGGTCCCACTGTGACACCTTTAGAGTACAGTGTGGCTCACAGGTTGGTTCTGGACCATGGTGCACTTGAGCAAGATTGTACTACCTGGAGGGTAGTAGAGCTCAGTGTTTGATACTGAGAAAAATCACAGTCTGTGTCTGTCAGTCATGGGAAAGACACATTGTGATTCAGGTTAGAAATTGTCAATGTTAATGTAAATTTTCTGGAGGTTTTTGGTTCGGGTTTTTGGTTGGTTGGTTGGGGTTTTTTTGTTTGTTTGTTTGTTTTTTCCTCTGCAATAACTTTCCCAATATTTTTTCCTCATGCAGTTCACCCTTTATTTCCTGATGTTCCTTTCCAGGGGGCTCTCCAGAATGGGCCTCATTGTGGCAGACTCTCTTATGTGTCCTAGTGAGACTCCGAACTAGGAGTGTTTCAATAATTTTTTACAATCAAGAAGGGTGTATAGCAAGTAAAGCTGGCTGAGAGGCTTGCAACCTGTTTGGGTAGGAGCAACAGGCCATCCCAACACATGGGTTACAGAAACATTTTTTCCCCTGAAGAATAAAATCAGTGTGTGTTGTGCACTAAGAAGAACTGGCAAACTGCTCCCAACAAGCTGTATGCCTCATAGGCCCATTTTTTGACTCTCCAGTAGGTTTCTTTGGGAACAGACTGGATTTTGCTGGGTATCTCTTGGTAACTGAGCTATGGATGAGCATGTTTTGGCCCCTTCCAGCCAACGTGCTCCTCTGTGGCACAGCTGCAGAAACGCTGCTGTGGCTGCAGGTGTGCACCTGCATGCGCAGCAGGTGCCAGCTTCTTTCCCCACGCAGACCCTTGCACTGGTGGCTGGCTGCTCCTGGCTACTGCCATAACGTTGGACACTGCTGGCTCTCAGGTACCTGCCTGCAGATTTGGCCAGCAGTGGGATTGCCCCAACACCCATGCAATCATTTGAGCTTGGACCCAGTTGCAGAGCCCCTGCAGGAAGAGGTTAAGCTGAAGCAGTGGCCGCTGGGTGAAGCTGGCTGCCCCACATCACCAGCCAGCCCTCAGCCACTGTTATCCGCAGCCACACCACTCACAACAACTGCATTTTGATTTTTTTATGGCTATAAAGCCAAGCAAGCGTTTCTGCTGAGGATTTAAGCAATGCCAGCTCACAGCTCAGTGCTGATAACGTGCTATTTGACTAAAGCACTGAGAATAATGGGTGGCCTTTTTTAAACTGCTGGCTGCTGTGCTAATGTACGAAATGCTACAGAGCTTTCATGGCAGCCTGGAGAAACCCAGCAGACATCAGACTCAGTGCCAAAGCATGTGTGGGAGGAGGATGGTGTGACAGCCCCTTTGTGGAGGCCAGATTTTGCAATCCAAGACATTGCCCCTTGTCCCCTGCAGGGCCTGGCTCAGCACCTTGGGCAGCCCCAAGGCAGAGCTCACAGCCTTGCTTGGGGCCAGCACGTCTGCTACCACATGAAACTGCCTTTTACAGCATTCCCTGGTGGCAGCATAGCTGCAACAGGTCCTGTGCTGAGCTCAGCACGTGATACTTAAAGACATAATCCTGGAACTGTAGCCTTGTTTCCAACCTGATTTTGCCATTCTGCATTCAGTCGTGTGCTGAGGGTCGGACAAGTGATGGCAGCGTGCCACAAGCAGCCACTGCCTGGGCAGGGAGCCTGAGCCCACTGCTGCTATCAAAGATTTCCCACAGATGGGTGATGCTGCACCACGCCACACTGGCACTCTGTTGCAGCCCTAATATTGTTCATGCATTGCTGCCTGGGGAGCCCAGCGTGCCCCGTCCCCACACAGCCTTCCGCAGGGCCCCGCGCATCTCCTGGTTGCGGAGGCTGTAGATGAGGGGGTTCAGCATGGGGGTGACGATGCAGTACAGTGTGGAGACCAGTGTGTCGGCTGCCGGGGAGTAGCCAGAGCTGGACCGGTTGTAGTTCAGGTTGGCCGTCACAAAGTACAGGGTGACCACGAGCAGGTGGGCAGAGCATGTGGAGAAGGCTTTGCGCCGGCCGGTGGCCACGGGCATCCCAAGGACGGTGGCCAGGATGCGGAGGTAGGAGACGACGACAAGCAGGAAGGGGCTGAGGCCCACAAAGACACTGGCAGTGTGGAGTGCCACTTCACTGGGGCGGGTATTGCTGCATGCGGCCCTCAGCAGTGGGGGGACGTCACAGAAGATGTGCTGGAGCCGGGCAGCCCTGCAGAAGGAGAGCCTGGAGGCCAGGAGGGTGTGCACGGCCGAGTCCAGCATCCCCCAGAGCCAGCAGCTGGCGGCTGCTGCCACACAGACACGCTGGCTCATGGCATGGGCATAGCGCAGGGGCTGGCATATGGCTGCATAGCGGTCATAGGCCATGACAGCCAGGAGCGCGCACTCGGCCCCTGCACACCCCATCAGGAAGAACATCTGTGCCAGGCACCCGCGGTAGGAGATGGTCGCCTGCGGGCGCAGGGCATTTGCCAGGATCTTGGGCACCGTCACTGATGAGTAGCAAATGTCCAAGCAGGACAGGTGACTGAGGAAGAAGTACATGGGGCTGTGGAGGTGGGGATCCAGGGACACGAGGGCGAGTATTGCAGAGTTCCCCAGCAGTGTGACCAGGTAAATGGCCAGGAAAAGAAGAAAGAGGAAGGGCTGGCCATGGGAAAAGCCCAGGAGCATGAACTCCGTCACATGAGTCTGGTTCTCACCTGCCATGGGGCCAGCTGGATTGGTCTGTGGGCAGAAAAGAGCACTGTGAAGAGGAGATGGTGATTGTGAGCCAGGGGACTGGAGCACAACCACCCACAAGGCAAGGGTTTCACTGGTAGGACGGCTTTGGTCCTATCTTCACAGTGGTTGAAGTCTTCCCATGTTGGGATTTCACAGATACTAGGATTTTAGAGTCCAGAGAGCAGCCATTCAATGTTGGATACATTACCTGACTGAAAGAGAATCACACAGAAGAAACCAAGAACAGTGTGCATCTAGACTAACCCACACTTCCTGGGTTCTCCTGCCAGCCCAACCCCCTGTCTTGATGAGTATACCAAGCATGCTTCTCTTTTTCTCCTGGTTGCACTTATGGCGACCACATGCTTCCCTGCCCCTGGACATGGTCGCATCATTCCTTAGATGCCACAGCCACTAAGCTTCCTCTTCCCCAGCCACTGGGTTGGGGATGTGGCATCAACCTGCACCAGTTAAAAGAATTTTTTTTCTTTATCCTGTCTCCTGCTCTGCCATTTTTGGGGTGCTTTGCTCTGCGATAAACAGCACTTAAAAAAACAGAGGTTCCAACTGCGAGTGACTCACCACACAGTGTTTGTTGAGCCACAGGTGAATTTAAGCCATCAGGGATCTCCATCGGCCTGGGCCTCCTGAGTTTTCTTCTACCATCCTGTTTCAATTTTCACCCCGACACCAGGGTTTTGCCTACTGGTGTGTGAAGCTATGATGACCATGTCCGCATGATTAGTGAGGCATGGGGAAGCAATGATTGCTGACAAACCTCAGCCAAGGGCTGTTGAAGGTGGTGCTTGCTGGGTGCTTGTGGCAAGGGCTGCTGCTGCCCACCATGCCAGTGCCATGAAGCCCAGCAGACATAGGCCAGGTGCTTTGGTGTGCAAATATGGCCTAGTGAAGCAGTCTCTGTGAGGCTGCTGAAGAAATGGGCCTGAGAGGGAGGTTAAAAACCACCTGCAATCACCTTGTCTTGGGGTGCAGATCCATCCCAGCCAGCACTCAGCACAGGCACACACTGCACTCAGCCAGTCTGAAACCAGGGGCTACTCTCGGCTGGGTGACGAAACGAATCCAGAGAGGCTTAAGCTCACATATATGATGATAAGGGGGCAAACAGGGCTGGAAAGCACCAGGGCAGACTGTGGCTGCATGACAATACAGTCCACCTTGGGGAACCATGGGTGATATTGGGGCTGTGCATAATAAAATTCTGTTCTCCGCATGCAGCTTTTTCTTTGGCTCCATTCGATTGCCTCAGTAAATGTTAGCACTCTAAACTATTCCTGAATCAAAGAATAAGGTAACAGGCCAGTGTACCGGTGATCACTGAGCAAGCGTTTGCCAGGAGCTGTGGCGGGACCAGTGCTGGCTTCTCTCACTGTGAGGGTGACAGAGCATTGGAACAGGCTGCCCAGAGAGGTTGTGGAGTCTTCTTGTCTGGAAATATTCAAAACCCGCCTGGACGCAGTCCTGTGTTTCCTGCTCTAGGTGAACCTGCTCAAGCAGGGGGGTTGGACAAGGTGGTCTTCAGAGGTCCCTTCCAACCCCAACCGTTCTGTGATTCTGTGATTCTGTAACTCAAGGATTTAGTTCCCTGCTATTCTGACTTCAAAATTGTACACTTCGAAACAAGGCCTGCCTGCCTCAGTACAGGGCAGCTGTGAGCAGCTTTTCCTCACAGGTAACTCCGACAAACCTCCTGTGGTCAGGATTCAACAGCGTTCCCAGACAAGCTATCAATTCATGTCACTCTCCATTTACTAAACATTAAAGATGTCACCTGATGGCTATGCAGGGGCCCATTGCCATTATATAAGACCAAAGTGAATATGACCAAAAAAAAAAAACCAACCCCCAAAAAGCAAGCATTCCCTTCCTCTTTATAGATGTGTTTTTAGCAACTGAGGTCAATCGTCATGTCTCTTCACGAGATTAAGCAACATGGTTAAATTTCAGGATGGTACCCTTGCTTTACACCCATTAATCTGTTTTTAATTTCTCTCCAAAGCCATGTATCTCTATTTCAGTCATGATTTTAAAAGGTTGAGCAATGGAGAATTCACTGCCTCTGTTGGGAGTTTTTTTCTTATAGCTACTTAAAGCAAGAAACTGTCAAAGCACTGTTAAAAATTGTGTGCTTTTTTCCTGTTGGAATTGCTCGAACGTCGGCTCTGTCTCATTCATAATTTTCAGGTCTTTCTCTTCCAGATTAAGGACCCTGTATTCTAATAGTGTTTTCTCCTTGCTTCTACTTGCACACTGTGATCAGTTTTGGTGTTTGCTAAGTAGAAGAAGAGCTAAGTTCTGATTTGTTTCTCTTTTACTGTCCTGTTTTTCAACTTTAAAAAAAAATTTTAACATTGAGAGGAAAATTTTCAGTCAAAAGATTAATTCTTCTTTGTCTAGCATAATGACATCCAAACTTGTTACTCCATCTTGGATGTGGGCACTACAAGTCTTAGAAACCACTGCCTGGCTGAGCTCTCCAGCAGTCTCCCAGATCAACATATTCTTTAATAGGTTTGGGGTTTTATTATTACTACTTTTGCATACATTGGACAGGTACATAAGGACTGTATCATCCAATATTCTGGAAATCTCAGACTGTCACTCTTCCTCCAGCCAGCCCCCAGCCAAAGCCTTGTGCCTTTTGATGCAAGAACAGACCAACTTGTTTGGCCCAGTGTTGCAGCCAGGAGCAGGTGCCTGAGAAGGCCGAGAGCTGGGAGAGACCGCAGCAGTGTTCCCTAGGAATTGTCTCCTGTCTCCAGCTGTCCCTGTCTGCAAAGCTGTATAATGTGCACATTGATCTGTATAAATTCAAAATTATGCATGTGTGAACTTTCAGAGTGCTAAGGCAGCTGGTGGTTTTGTTAGGGCACAAGTGCCTGCATGGTGTAGGTGTGAGAGGGAAAGGCTCTGTCCAGTACCTTGTTGGATGCTTTTACTACTGACCTGTTAGCCAGAGGCAGGAGTCTGCTGACAAGTTACAGTGAAGCCAGCACCAGTGAAGGTGTGGACCTGCCTGTTACATAGGAGGAATAAGGGACCTCAGGAGCCAGAGTGATAAAAATAAGAATAAATTTAATAGTAGGAGGTTAGGCATGTAAGGGTTAGTCACCTGTTTATGCTCCGAACTGGGCTCAACACTTAGAAATAAGAGCAGGCGAGCAAGAGGTGTGTGAGCCCACCGCATGCTGCCAACGAGCCCCTGGCTTGATTTAGGTACACAGCAATGTAAGTCCGTATTTGCAGCAGCAGCAGGGAATTGTTAGTTCTACTGCAGGAGGGACAGAGTTCTGGAGAGCTGCAGATGATGCTCTCCCCATACTGACAAATTCAGGCTGGATTAGGCGTGGAGCTACAGGGTTACAGTACAGCTGTAAGAGTCATCCAGAGGAATGACCCTAATTTTTCAACATGGTCTGCAGCAATGTAGCAGTCGGTGGACACAGCCGCATGACAAGAAATGCCAGATTTAAATCCTTTGTCCTCAGATATCCTGTACACGATGAAATATGAATACAAGGTAGGAAAATCTCCCTTTCTCCCTTGGACTGCACAGGCATGAGGCTTGAAAGAGTGTCCACCTTGCCTCAGCTCCTTTAGTTTCTCTCTCTCTCACTTGCACGGAAGGCAATTTCTTGTGGTAACTAATGACTTACCAAGTATTTCTCAGTGCAGCTACACCCTTGCCCATCACTGACCAGTCCAGAAGGGCTGCATAGGGGGGCAGAGAGGGAGCACTGATGCCATCAGTGCTAGGGAGGTAGCTGGTTTCTGTCATTCCCCCTGGGAGAAGGAAGGTACCCCTGACCAGTGCAATGGTGATGCACTAGTCTGAGACCCAGCTCAGCTCTGGTGCAGTCCCTGAAGCAGGGTGCCTTATGTTGCCACTACACACTTCTGCATAGCTCCAGCATTTTGGGGTGTATTATGTCACCCTTCTTCCTACAGGAGGCCAGATGTGCTCTGTGCCCACCCAGGGAAGCCAGCTTCTCCTGCAGGTTGTGGCTTTCCTTGCCAAACCACCACATCCCATTTGCACTCAGGTGATATCCAGATAGCCTGGACCATATAGCCTTGGGTGGTAAGGTCCTGAGCCTTGGGTATGGTCCAGTCCCAGCTGAGGTGATGGCTGGACTGAGGGAACTGGCAATAACACAGGATGAATTTCTACTGAAAAGGACTGGACTGTTTTGTTTGAGACATCACCAGCAGCCACAGCCTGCTTGGATGCTCAGACCACCCAGGAGCTCTGGGTGCCAGTACTGGGTTTGCCCCCCCAAGTAGTGTGCCGACAGGGACCCCTGTGAGGGTCCCACCATGAGTGAGGCTCTGCCTCACCACAGGCAGCAGTCCTGCCCTCCCAGGCTTCCCTTACCTCCATGTCCAAGAGCAAACAGTGGATGGTATCCAGTGCTTGGTAAGAGGGAAAAACTAGCAATGCCTCCAGGTGGCTGTCCAGTTTGTCTTACCTGCATGAGGAAAAGCCTGTGTGTCCTCAAGGCTTGCAAGCGGAGAGCCTTTTAACCCTGCGAGGGCCCTGGGGGAGAGGCTTTCAGAGGTAGCTCTTGTTCAGTGGCAGGAGCAAGGAGCAGAGCAGCATTCCCCCAATCAGCCTGCACAAGCGGGATCTGAGCCCACAGGACAGAGTCCTCCTGGCACAGGACCCACCTTGATCTCCTGTTCTGCTCCCGGGTGTGTGAAATGCAGACCACCCAGAGCTCTCTAGCCCTGGGGTGCCCGGGCTGCAGCACAACTGACCATGCCAGGCACCCTGGGCCATAGGAGGGTGGCTGGCTGGGGAGGCTGAGAGCTGCAGTGCCTGTGCCCTAAGTCCTTGTTTATGACCCTGTTTTATCTGTTGCAGGGCTATGAGGTGCCTACACTGGCCAATGCCAGCAGAGAGGCAGCAATGAGGAGGGCTGGCCGTTGGCCACACTTGCAGCAACAAACCTGTGGGCAACACAGCCATAAGGTCACTGCATGGCATCTGCACTGCATCTGTGCTCCCACCATCTACAATAACCATGCCCACCTGGCCCAGGCTGTGCAGGGCTCTGGAGTGGAGAGTGTGGTCCAGGGGACTAGAAGAGAACATGGCCATGGTGGGACTGTGATCTGGCAGCAGCTCTGATTGGACTTAGTTAAGGCACCAAGTAGAGTCCTGTGAGTTCTTAAAGAGCTAGGCAGCAGGATTACATGGACCTACACAAGGTGAATGCTGCTGCTCTGAGCCTGGAGCCATTCCCGATAGAAACAGCAGGTTTAGTTGGAGTTCACATAGTGCCATGGAAATGTAAAGTGGGAAACCCAGGAAATGTGAAGACTGCAACAGGGAGTGAATCTGGAGATCAAGACTGAGACAGACATGATTGTTTCTGCAACAGGAATACAGCATTGCTTTATTGCGACCGTATTGCAATTTCCTGATGATCGGGCAATAGGAGCTGATCCTATAACAAGCTCTGTATCTGAAATTTCAAGAGTTGAGGAGCTGAGCAGTAACATCATTTGGAAAGTAGGGAAAGCATAGGCAACACCCCACCTACACAGGAAGGAATACCCTGTGTGGTAATTCAGCATAGACACTAGAGGGAGCTACTACCTCAATGAGCGGAAAATTTGTGTCGGAGAGGATGTCTGAGGTTGTAAAAGATGAATAGCAGTAATTATATGAACCCTGTATGTCTAAGAGCGTGTTTTCAGGGAAACTGGGCTGACAGGGTAGAAGGATCATGATAACAGGACTTTGTGACACAGCCATTTGCTTTGCATTTACAAAATTACATCTTTCTCTTGTGGCAATGATGAACATTTCCTTGCTTCAAACAGAAACTCAGTGGCATGGCATTCCAATATAGCCTGGCTACTCTCCCAGGATTTTAGATGAAGGCACATGATGACAGCACTTGGAAAAGCCCCCTCCCACACTGATATTTGAAATAGGGCTTTGTTGAGACCAGCAACACTTGGCACAAGTATTAAAATATACTGAAATCTTGCCATATGCCACAAACTTGGTATTTAGTTCTGGTAATCCATGTCCATTTTCTGTGGTAATGTCTTCAGAACAGCCTTTATGAGAAGATTTATTAACATTTGTGTCCTCATCTGGTCTACTGAGGCATATCAAACCTAGCCTTGGGGGGGTCCAGTGAGAAATCAAATCTCCATGAATTTGTAAAGTAAGGGAGTTGATTTTTAAACAAAATGCCTAAATTTGGGTGTGTAACCACAAGAATTGGGCCCAGCTCCTGTAAGTACTCAGCACTTCTGGAAATCAGGCTCTTAACCAGATGCAGGGCTCTTAGCTTCTCCAAGCCTGTGTTGCACTTTCCAAAAAAACAAGTGTACTGTTGTAAAACCGGGAACTTCTCCAAGTCATGTTTCCCTACTTGTTTTGAGGGATGCATTCTTCCAGCTCAAGGATACTTTCTCAAGCAAAAACCACCATCAGTTTTATCACAGCTTACTACAGCAATACTGCCAGCTCCCTGTTAATGGTCTCCACGTGTGCACAAATGTTTTCTTTGGACACAGAGACAAAGAAAACAGTGCAATTCATGGTGTTCAGGGTGGCAGGAATCTGCTTGCTGGATTCAACCCTGACCCAAAGCACAGCCAGGTCTATGGTCAGACAAAGCTGCTCTGGGCTGTATCCAGTCAGGTCTGGAAAACCTCTAAGGCCAGAGGTCTCACAGCCTCTCTGAGACCCTGCTCCACTACTTAATGATCCTCAGAGTGACTGTTGTTCCTTACATCCAGGTGGAAGGAGACCTCTTGAACTTCCAGTTGATGGTAAGCTCAATATGAGTCAACAATGTGTCCCGGTGGCCAAAAGGGCCAACTGTATCCTGGGGTGCATTAGGCACAGTATATCTAACTGGTTCAAAGAAGTGATTGTCCCACTATGCTTAACTGCACCTCAAGTTACTGCGTGCAGTTTTGGGCTCCACAATGTAAGAAGGATATAGAAATATTAGAATGTGCGCAAAGGAATGCAACAAAGATGATGAAAGGACTAGAGGGCATGACTTAGGGGAGCAGGTGAGGATACTAGGTTTGTTCAGCTTAGAGGAGACTGAGGTGACCACATTGCTGTCTACAACTTTCTCATGATGGGGAGTGGAGAGGGAGATGCTGATTTATCTCTAGTGTCCAGTGATAAAACATGAGGGAATGGCTTAAATCTGTGTCAGGGGAAGTTCAGATTGGGTATTAGGGAAAGTTCTTCACTGAGAGGGCAGTCAAGCACTTGAACAAGCTCCCCAGGGAAATGGACATGGCTCCAAGCCTGTCAGCGTTCAAGAAGCGTTTGGACAGCGCTTATAGATATGGTTTAACTTTTAGGTTGCCCTGTGTGGAGTCAAGACTTGGACTCAATGATCCCTGTGGGTCCCTTCCAACTGAGAATATCCTATGATTCTATGAACTTGAAACCTCCTGTCTGAATTTTGCCTGCTGCGTCTCATCCTCCCTCCATGCCCCATTGTGATGAGCCTGGCATTGTTTTCTTGACAACCTCCCCACAGGTACTGGAAGGCTGCTATTTGGTCCCCCCCCAAAGCCATTCCTTCTGCAGGCTGAACAAGCCCAGCTCCCTCAGCCTCTGCTCACAGTGCAAGTGCTCCAGCCCTGACCATCTTGGTGGCTCTCCACTGAACTCTTCTGAGTTTGTTGGCGTATTTCTTGTTTTGGGGAACCCAGCACTGGATGCAGTACCTGCATATGATCTCAGAAGTACTGAGTAGAGGGCCATAACCACTTCCCTCATTCTACTCTCTTTGGTTCTGTTCACACAGCCCAGGATGCTGTTGGCCATCTTTGCTGCCAGGGCACACAGCTTACTCATGTCCAGCTTTCTGCCCACCAAGAGCCCCTAGGGCCTTTCCCGCAGAGCTGCTGCCCGGCCAGGCATCCCCGGACTGTGTTGTTGCCAGGGGCTCTTCCTTCCCAGGTGCAGGACTTGGCATTTGTCCTTGTTGAATGTCATGGGGTTCCTTCTGGCTCATTCTTCCAGTCTGTCCAGCTCCCTCTGGATGGCAGCCCTGCCCTTGAGCATATTGACTGGTCCACTCAATTGGGCATCACCCGCAAATTTCACAAGAGTGCATTCTGTCATCTCTTTTATATCACTAATGAAGATGTCAAACAGGACAGGTCCCAGGACAGATACCTGTGATGCTCTGCTTGTCACTGGCATCCAGGTAGAGCATGAGCTGTTAACCACCACTCTCTAGACCTGATGATCCAAACAGTTTTACACCACTGCTTTCACTGATGTTGCTGTTACTTTGACATATGCAAGCTGAATGCACTTTTCATCCTGCATTTTCTGCACACACTTCTGCTGGCTGGGCAACCTCATTTGCCCTGGCTTTCTGTGCCCATACCTGGCTCAGGAGCTTAGTGGTTTGTTAATGGCAATGTTTCTCCCTGCTGGCTGCAATAAGCTTGTGCTCTGTTTTTTCCCTCAGTGATTTTTGACTGTCAGTGATGCAGTTTTGATGGTACTAAAACTGTACTGTCCACTGCAGATGTCATCCAAACAGTAGTTCAAACAGATTTAGTACAAACTGTAGCTCAGGCTTGTGTGCTCTCTTTTTCCTCTGAACATCCCTTTTTAAAAATCTCCATGGGCAATGTTCTGTATGATTTTCTTACAAATACCACAGTTGTAACACTCAGACTTATTTAACAGAGATTATAGTAAACATCGTTTTACTATGACAACAATACAGCCAAGTGTCCTGAGCTTCCAACTCCCTTGTACCAGCCAGACGTTGCCATACGGGAGTAGGTCCTGTGGAGGTGATTGATAGAGGTGGTTGGAGTTGGAGCACAGGACATACAAGGAGAGGCTGAGACTGCTTTATTCAGCCCAGAAGGGAGAAGGTGAAAGAGAGACCTTACTGTGGTCTGCAGCTGCCTAATGGGAGTGGGGAGAGATGATGGATACCAACTCTTCTCAAAGTTGCATGCTGATGAGAAGAGGCAATAGGCACAAGCTGTAACAGGAGACATCCTCACTGGGCGTCAGGGAAAAATCCTTCAGGCACTGGATCAAAGTCCTGAGAGGCCATGGACTCTGTCCTTGGAGATACTCAGCACTCATTTGGCCACAGCCCTGAGCAACCTGTGCTAATGGTTCCTGCTCTGAGCAGGGCTTGGACCAGGGGCTCCTTTCCACCAGCACAAGTCCAATTTCTGGAATGAAATTCTCATCAGGTTTTGTAAGAACAATATTTCAGTTTTTTTCCCATTGATTTCCTCTGGAAAAGAATTGCCTTTTGGAAATTTTTTTTTGCAGGTAAGTTGCCAGAGTTGCCTGTTATCCGGACCAGGCAAGAAACAAGAATAAACAAAATTTGGCATTTCCAGCTTGGCCTACCCAAGATAGGACAAAAGCCTCACACTGCAACTTGTGAGTGTGATAATGGATTACTGTCTGACTTTTTTTTCCTAACACTTGACAAGGAGATTTTTTGGCTGAAGAAAATTGCATTGTCTCAAGCCTTTATTCAGCTTAATTGACTAGTTTTGTTCATATTTTAGAAAAAAAGGCAATGAGGGTTGCACCTATATGATCCAACTATAAAACTGGCCAAAGATGACCTGATTTACTTGTGTTTGTCATGGGCTAAGAGCATGCACAAACTCAAACACCACGATCGCACAACGTAAAGTGACTTGTTACCCTGTGGTACCATCCCTGCATTGCGGGATTTTGGGGCAGGTCTAAAACCTACAGAGAGTCCTGGAAAATGGAAAGTGGGGTCCTGGCACCAGCCCCAGGATCACTGTTTCTTCCTGGCCAACTTGTACTCAGAAAGCAACAAGGAAAGTCTTTCCTGTTACCACTGAGCAGCACTTTTGCCTAATGATTGCTACCTGCTACTTCCTGGGCAGCTATGGCACGTGCTGCCCTATCTCCGTTACTCCCTCTTCCTATGGCCAGCTCCATCCTCCTGCTGCCCAGAGCCAGCCCTCCAAGGCTTCTCACCCAGGCCTTGCCCAGGCTTGGGCATCAAGTCTGCCCCAGGGGCCAATTAGTGCACTTTAAACAAGATGCTTTAAATAGAAGGCTGAAGTTTGAGAGAGTTTTCTTGTTTCCAGTTTGTCAGCTTGGTACCCATTCCCCGCAGGCTTCTCTCCACAGAGAAAATGCCACTAGGGTTTCAGTGCCAATTACTAAAAGCCTAGAGCACTTCACTTCCTCACCTAGAATGTTTTTGTGAGACTTGCAAACAAGGCACAAAGTGGGCTATTAAAAGTTTGAGGCAGTCACTCATGCAATAACTTTGAAGCTGTTTACATCTGCTGTAATCAATTGCATCATAATGTAGAAGCAGCAGAATGAGACATGGAGAAAGAATGTCTTTGTTCTATACAGACTTCCCATCTTTGAAACGTTCACACTCTAGACAAAAAAATACACACAAAGTTGTTCAAGTATTAAAAGGAGAAAATAATTTAACAGTGCTTTAGTGGTCAATATGAAATACCTGAATGACAGTAAACTTTATGGAAAACGTAAGTTATTGCAACAGGAAATACAAAGCTGAAGTTCCACGGCCATCTGTAATGCTGATTGTCCCTTCTTGCCCAAATCCCTGCTCTACTCTGAGGCAGTATATCTACGCCATATATGTATACTACAGCCATGTCAGATAGGTATGACAGATTGTTGTAGGTATGAAGGGCAGTTTGATATCCCTGGCTTTTACTGGAAGCTACAGGTTCCTGACACATTTGTGGGGTGGGTGCACAGGGAGATATAGGTCCATATTTAGTGCAAGACCCACTCCATGACTGATGTGAGCCAGATCACAGCTACATGTCTGGAGAGGGTACCACAACAGGTGCTGCAGCAAAAGCACATTGGCTAGGGCCACAGGGTCTGATCTAAGCACCTGGAGAAACATCTTACAATATGAAGCTGGGCCAGAGTTTTTAATAGAAATGTATATTTTACTGTTTTAGATATGAACTTCATTTACTATTGGAGGAATTTAGCAAGACTGGTTTTGGCAACACTGGAGGTCAGGACGTAACATGCCTTGAGCAAATAGATGGAGCACAGCACAAGTCCTTGAGAAAGGTTTTACGGGGAAAGACAGTGCTGCTGATTTGATAGCCAGAATTCAACAGAGACACCAGCACTGATTTCTTGACCTGTTTAGAGTAATACATAGTGTAGCACGAAGACGATACAGACTCACCTGCACCAGTCATTCTTTGCTCTCTTTCATCAATGGAGAGTGACTGGTGGTTTTGGGGCAATTTGCCCAATCTGTCAGGCTGGGACAGCTCAGACTCATGGTCCCTCTGAAGGCCAGTGCCAGGCCTGAGACAGTCTGAGCATCCCTGGAGTCTGCTTCCAACATCCAGCATTTTCAAGGCTATTTTGCAGGTATGCAGGTGCACACCACTTCTGTTGTCAAGCAGGGTACAAGCAAACCAGAAGGTTTCTGGATATGGGGAGACACTCTGCCAGACATGGTACTAACAAGAACTGGTCAGGCACATAAAGGCTGAGGGTAGCCTTAGATGCAGTGACCACAAGATGGAGGAGTTCAGAATCCCAAGAGGAGGGAGAAAGGCAAAGTGTGAGCACCTGAGGGGACTAATACACCTTAAGGTCCCTGACCAGTCTCACCTGGGACCTCCACCCACACTCTGCCCATGGGCCCAAGAGCTCCATTTCAGCTCAGGCCTGGACCTTAATCCCTGCTATCATGGGCAAAACAATCTCAGCTCGAGGAATTTCACTTAATTTATTGCCAATTAACATAAACTTTTAATTACTGATTCAGATACTGAGGAAAAACCAAGATGACAAACAATTAAAGAAACACTTAGGGAAACACCTTTCCTCCCCTTTCCCAGGCTCAGCTTCAGTCCAACACCTTCCGTCCCCCCTTGCTAGTCTCAGCTCCCCTTGTTGTCCCTGAATGTTATGCTCAGTTCATCCCAGTCCCTTTGGTGAGGTGGTGGGCAGCACAGGAGGTTGGGGTCAGCGTGTTGTGCTTTCTTTTGCCACTCATTGCTTCTTAATTTTTTCTTCTACTGCTCTTTTCTTTGTGTTTCCTCTGCTCAGTCATGGCACGCCCATGGGCTGCAGTCCCCTCAGGGGAGTACCTGCTCCAGTGTGGATCCTCCACAGGCTGCAGTTCCTCAGAAGTGTCCCTGCTCTGGCATAGTTCCTCTGGGCTGCAGTCCCTTCAGGGAGAAATGGGTCAATAGAAATTTCGTGAAGTTCAGTAGAGGGAAATGCAAAGTCCTGCACCTGGGCAGGAATAATTCCATGTGCCAATACTCAACCGGAGGGCCAAAGCAACTTTGCAAAGAAGTACCTGGGTGTCCTGATGGGCAACAAGCTAACCATGAGCCAGCAATGAACCTTTGTGGCAAACTGGGCCAACAGCATCCTCAGCTGCATTAGCAAGAGCATTGCCAGCAGCTCGAGGGAGATCTTTTCCCCTCTATTCAGCACTGGTAAGACCACACCTGGAGTATTGTGACCAGTTCTAGGCTCCACAAGAAAGCCTGGGCAAAACTGGAGTCCAGCATGAATATGATTAAGAGATTTAAGCATCTGACATGTGAGGAGAGGCTGAGAGCTGGGACTGTTTAGCCTTGAGAAGAGGAGGCTCAGAAGGTTTTATCAATGTTTATAAGTACCTGATGCGAGGCAGTAAGGAAAACCAGTAGTATCCAGTGAGTAGACAAGAGGCAACAGGCACAAATTGAAATACTAGAAATTGTACTTAAACATAAGAAAACTTTTTTTTTACTATAAGGGTAACAAGGGCTTGAGTAACCTGCTCCAGGGGACTATGTTTTGAGACAGGTGTTTTGGTCTACACAATCTCTCGAGGTCCTTTCCAACCTCCAGCTTTCTACGATTCTGTGACTAAGGTACATGTGGCACATGTGGTGGAGCCTGTATATCATGGGCAAGGACTCCAGGGTGTTGCTGCAGTAGAGCACAGCTGCAGAGGGAGCATGGGGCGGCACGTGGATACATGAGCAGGTCAGTCCTCTCCTTCCTCCCAGCATGGCCATAATTCAGACCACTCCCACCTCAGGGGCTCTATTGCTATTTAGTATTTCCCTTTCTGCATTTGATCGATCCTTTTTCAGTAGGTGGTGTCCAGCTCTTTCCAAGACTGTGGAGAAGTAAAATGCCGATTACAATAAAGACAAGATTTGTCTCTTCAGATCTAACTGCATGAACCAATTGTCTTCCTCATAAAGACACACCTTTCTTTACAGTGCTAAATGGAAAGAAGTTGTAAGATGCCAAAGAATTAATGGCTTTGGTCTTATACCAGGCCTGTTGTTTTCACATTGTGAAGACAAGGACCTAGTAAAGACAGAGGTGCCTGAGAAAGAAGCCATAGAATAAAATCATAGGCAAAATAGAATACTGTTCAGGGAAGACTGTGCACCAAAGAGATTCAATCCACCTCAAAACTGAAAGTACCAAAGTATTAACAAAGTGCAGTCAGATTGCGAGGGTAACAACCATGTTCTCAGTGAGCCTTTCTACAGTGCCACCCATCAGTTAAACTGCCAGAATTACAGTGAGTTGTGGATTGGACATATCCATGTGTCTTCTCTGAAGAAATAGGCATCTCACCAGTCCATACGTTCTTCAAACCTGCCAGTAAAATAACAGAAAAATGATGAAATCCAGAGCAAATCGCTAAGAAACCAAGTTATTATGTGCTGAAGTGAGATGATGCCAGATAACAGAAGGCTGGCGTGACAATAGATGTCCAAGTGCTGCCACATTGAGGGAGTCAAGTGGTGCTGGGATATGTGCGTGTCTCTGCAGTGTGTTGTTGGTCCCTGTCTTCATCATTCCTAACGTTCAGTTGCCTTTTGACCACTCCTGACTGTTTTACTGAAAACACGTCATGTAGTAGAAGTGCATCTTATGGAGGGACAGGAACCCACAAGGGCATATGAAAACTATCACAGAATCACAGAATGGTAGGGGCTGGAGGGGACCTCTGGAGATCATCTTGTCCAACCCCCCTGCTTGAGCAGGTACACCCAGAGCAGGGTGCACAGGACCGCATCCAGGTGGGTTTTGAATATTTCCAGAGAACAAGACTCCACAACCTCCCTGGGCAGCCTGTTCCAGTGCTCTGTCACCCTCACAGGAAAGAAGTTTTCCCTCATATTCAGGTGGAACTTCCTATGTTCCAATTTGTGCCCATTGTCCCTTGTCCCGTTGTCGGGCACCACTGAAAAGAGTCTGGCCCCATCCTCTTGACACCCACCCTTTAGGTATTTATAAGCATTGATGAGAACCCCCCTCAGTCTTCTCTTCTCCAAGCTGAACAGACCCAGGTCTCTCAGCCTTTCCTCATAAGAGAGGGGCTCCAGTCCCCTGATCATCTTTGTAGCTCTCTGCTGGACTTGCTCCAGCAGTTCCCTGTCCTTGAACTGGGGAGCCCAGAACTGGACAAGGTACTCCAGATGTGGCCTCACTACAGCACCCCAGGATAGCGTTGGCCTTCTTGGCCACAAGGGCACATTGCTGGCTCATGGTCAACTTGCTGTCTACCAGCACTCCCAGGTCCTTCTCAGCAGAGCTATGTCAAATAAACATGAAATAAAGTTGACAGAATTCAGTTCTCCTTCCATATGTGGACCTACAAACATCATTCCTCTGAACAGAGAGCTAAGAGAGGAAATCAACAGCTCCATTAATTTTGAACAAAAGAAGTGGCAGAATGGGTTCATTCCCTTCTAACTGCAGAAAAGAAAAAGGGGCCCCTTTGCCTAGGATAAAAATCCCAAGACATCAGGAATTTTTTTTTCAAAGAAAAGGCTTCCTATACGAAATAGAGACTAACCATGGTGCAAGGTGGCAACTACTAGGTATCTTTCCACACTGGATGCTTCATTTGTGTTCCAGCACATGCCTCTAGGAAAATAAATTCTATTAATACACTTTTAACAGGCTCTGTTAAAGCAATTAACCACTGGACCTGAGCCCCCACATGCAACATTTCATGTAAAGAGACAACAGACACTTGGTGATACTGCACTGTAATTTACATGGGTGGCACTCTGACATAACACAAGTTGTGACTGCAGGCTCAAGGAGATCTGGAAAACATTCCGCAGAGAAAAAAAGATGGGAGGATGATCTGCAAGCAGTTTTGTGCTCACTGCATTTTTTCAGTCTCTGTCTGGTGTACTCCTCTGTCAGTGGTGAGTCTGGGTCCTGTCAGCAGGTGAGAATCCCTGCAGCAAGTATGCCTGCTGCAGTGTACTGGGATGCCAGGCTTTGAGCTAGCCCAGTTATCTCCATGCTTAGTGCACAATCAAAGTCAGAGTTGGAATGATTTTTTTATAGAATCACAGAATGGTTTGCATTGGAAGGGACCTTTAAAGATCATTTAGTCCAACCCCCCTGCCATGCACAGAGACGTCTTTCACTAGATCAGGTTGCTCAAAGCCCTGTCCAACCTGACCTTGAACACTTCCAGGGATGGGGCATCCACAGCTTCTCTGGGCAACCTGTTCCAGTCTCACCGCCCTCAGTGTAAAACATTTGTTCCTCATGCCCAGTCTAAACCTGCCCTCTTTCCGTTTAAAACTGTTGCCCCTTGTCCTGTCACTACAGGCCCTGGTAAAAAATATTTTTCCATCTTTCTTATAAGCCTCCTTTATATATTCTGGCTGATGTAGTTGCCAAGCCACTCTCCATGATATTTGAAAAGTCATGGCAGTCAGGTGAAGTCCCCAGTGACCGGAAAAAGGGAAACATTGCATCCATTTTTAAAAAGGGTAAAAAGGAGGACCCTGGGAACTACCGACCCGTCAGCCTCACTTCTGTTCCTGGGAAGATCATGGAACAGATCCTCCTAGAATCTACGCTAAGGCACATGGAGGACAGGGAGGCGATTCGACACAACCAGCATGGCTTCACCAAGGGCAAGTCTTGCCTGACCAACATAGCGGCCTTCTATGATCGAGTGACTACATCAGTGGACAAGGGAAGAGCTATGCATGTCATCTGTCTGGACTTCTGCAAGACCTTCAACATGGTCCCCCTCAACATCCTTCTCTCTAAATTAGATAGATATGGATTTGATGGACGGACTGTTCGGTGGATAAGGAATTGGATGGATGGTCGCAACCAGAGAGTAGTGGTCAAAGGCTCAATGTCCAGATGGAGATCAGTGATGAGCTGTGTCCCCGAGGGGTCTATACTGGGACCAGTACCATTTAATATCTTCATCAACGACACAGACAGTGGGATCGAGTGCACCCTCAGCAAGTTTGCAGATGACACTAAGCTGAGTGGTGCAGTTGACACGCCTGAGGGATGGGATGCCATCCAGAGGGACCAGGACAAGGTCGAGAAGTGCACCCATGTGAACCTCATGAGGTTCAACAAGGCCAAGTGCAGGGTCCTGCACCTGGATTGGGACAACCCCCAGTATCAATACAGGCTGGGGGATGAAGTGATTGAGAGCAGCCCTGCAGGGAAGGACTTGGGCGCACTGGTGGATGAAAAGCTGGACATGAGCCAGCAATGTGTACTTGCAGCACAGAAAGCCAATTATCTTGGGCTGTGTAACAAGAAGCATGGCCAGCAGGTCGAGGGAGGTGATTCCACCCCTCTGTTCTGGTGAGACCCCTCCCGGAGTACTGCATCCAACTCTGGGGTCCTCAGTTCAGGAAAGACATAANGGATGAAAAGCTGGACATGAGCCAGCAATGTGTACTTGCAGCACAGAAAGCCAATTATCTTGGGCTGTGTAACAAGAAGCATGGCCAGCANACTCTGGGAATATTTGCAAAAGGTAGACTGTCCCTTTCCCCCATGCACCGTTCTGTGTACGTCCATAATGCTGTGTACATACTGTGCACAGTACAGTGCACACCGCTCAGCAGGAAGTGCCTGAGCTCCTTACATGGGAATTCATGGTTCTGACATTTAATGGGCATTCTCCTGTGAAAAATGACAGAGGCACATGAGACTCCATATTTTTTGCCCTTTTTTTTTTTTTTTTTTTAAACTACGAGGATGGTGAAACACTGGAACAGATTGCCCAGAGAGGTGGTAGATGCCCCATCCCTGGAAACATTCAAGGTCAGGTTGGACAGGGCCTGAGGTCCAGAACACGACCTCATGGAAGTTCAAGTCACATGGCAGAAGGCAGTAACATCTTTTCTGAGTCTGAACTAAACTTCTATCATAGTGAGCCCATGTTCTTGGAGTATAAGAACATCTGAATTAATGCTTGAAGGCTAGAGGTGGAGTTTGACCAAAGTAAGTAAATCACAAAGGCAGTGGTTATGATGAACACAGAACTGCTATTCCCCAAATCAGGAACAGGTTGCCCAGAGAGATGGTAGATGCCCCATCCCTGGAAACATTCAAGGTCAGGTTGGACAGGGCTCTGAGCAACCTGATCTAGTTGAAGACGTCCCTGCTTACTGCAGGGTGGGGCTGGACTAGATGACCTTTAAAGGTCCCTTCCAACCCAAACTATTCTATGATACCATGAAATCCAGCAGAACTAGGAGGAGGGGGACACTCCATGGAAACAGTGGCAGATCAGGTTAAAACAGACAAAAATAAGCACTTTTTTTTTTATGCTGCAGGCAATGGACTTTTGAAATTGGCTGCCACGGAAGGTTGCAGACGTGGACAGTACCAGCAGATTCAAAACAATAGTAAATGAACCCTTGGACTGCATTTGCTGGTCATGCTATTTCCTGTATCAATACCGTGACTATGGATCTATCTCCTGGAGAGAAATATACCACTAAGAAGCTCCTGGTGCAAAGATTCTCCAGAATCTGCTGTTGCATCTGAGACACCTCCAGTACACAACAGCTACATGAAACCTGAGGTGACTGCAGCAAACTGCAGCTGCCATGCCTGCCTTTCACCTGGTGTTTGTAAATGCCTCGCTCCACAAGGAGGTATAAGTCTTCTGGCAGCAAAATCCCGAGACAGATGACTGCTGAGACATTTTTATTACCTGTGTCACAGGACTGGTTCTAAAGCAAGTCTCTTTTGCAAGAGGTCCAATTTGTCATTGAAAATCATATGCAGCTCCATTCTCTGTAACAGGAAAAGTGTAATGCCAGGAGACACCACTACACTTCACAGTCTGTCTGTACTTGCATCATGGCCCATTAATATCCTGGCTTATTATGAATTGAGCCCAAAGCTTTCCATTAGCTCCAAGCATTTCAGTCCTCAAGAACCTAAACTCTGTATATACAGAACAGGAAGACCAAAGAGTAAGAGGAACATCAAACTGCAGAAAAAAAATAGACCATGACTGTTTTCTCCATATCACAGAAAATTAACAATCTCCCACCTTATGCCCAAGACAGGTCAAGTAGGGGCTAGATTTGGACTTATTAACCAAACTTAATCTTGGGCTTGACAAGGTAGAAGTACAGGCAAGAAAAAACACACGACAGACTGTACTCATGCCTACATAATGATCCACATTTGCTTCATGGGTTTGCTTGGGTCCAGAAGCAAGACAACCACATCTACACAACACACAGTTCAAAGGCCTGGTAGATTCTAGGCAGAAACAGTTTCCATCTCTCTTCATCCGATCCCGATGCCAGTTACTAACACGTCCAGGACTTGAACTGCCCTTGCAGTCAAACATCTTTACATTAAGTTCCCCATTAACTATCTAGTACTTTTATTAGCCAGATTTCCTCTTTATTTGCTCCTCTTCCTTCCAAAATATCCCAGATGAACAAAACCTGGCTTCCATATTTTTACACAACACCTGGGGGGGGGGGCAGGGAGGAGAAGTAGTCAGTTATGTGAGCTGTTGTTGAAGCTGAGTACTTAAATTTAAAATGGGACTATGTTTCTCTTTTCCAGAGAAAAGATGTTCTAGAGAAATTCTTCAGAAATCTGTCCCTTCTCCTGAGCACAAGGAGAGGTCTGAAAGCTAAGCAATTGGTGGGCTAAATTATGTTAACAGGACTATAGTGTTTCTGTGAAATACTGGAGCGCTTCCTCTGAAAGCAGAAACTGTACAGTTCAGCACCCTTCAGTCTAATACTCAGCTACCATGCTTCTGTGCAAATAAACAGGCAGAAGGCATTTAAGCATTAATAAGAAGAGGACAACAACCAAAATACAAACGCCTACTGTGCATAAGATTGTTGCAGCATCAGACATTACAAATTTAAGGTAAAGCAGCATTCAGATAACTTGCCTTTATTGTTTTACAACATAACGTTTGGAACTCAAATAAAGCAACCAAAAATCTTTATGAAAAAGAAATAGCACATGCTAGGCATGACCAAGATTTCTTAAAAATGGTTTGACTCAGGTGTAAAAAAAAAAAAAAAATAATAATCAGAGGTTTCAACTTTTTCTGTAAAGATAGATTAGGGACAGAGAAGGGGGCAGCAAGAAGAGAAAAGTGAGAAAGGGTACAAGAAATTGTTTTACATTAAAGCCATTGGAAGTTACAAAAGCAAAGGTAACTCACCACAGGACCGAGAGGCACCAGGAGATATACAAAACAGATGGTAAGTGTCACTAGAGAAGTTAAAAAACATTTCCTGAGCAGTTACAAGGAGGGGGAAAAGAAAGAAAAAAAAAAAGACTTTGATAAGAGTCCTCAAAACAGAGAGCATCTGCTTTCATCTCATAAATCCAAAGGCTTCCTTTGTTATTAAAAATAATTTTTGACACTATCTCCTGCATCTAACACCAAATATTTCAATATTAGACCTCCTGATAAAGTTCGCAGAACATCTTTAGATTTGCAAAGTAAACACTCTGTCTAGGAAAATGAGACTGCACAGTTTTGACAACCTCTACTCAGGTACAGTCTTGGTGGACCAAATACATGTTAATATGGACATAACAACTGATAGCCATCTAAGTACTGGTGATTGTGATCTGATCATTATTCTGTGAAAACACTACACCACTAAGCCAGTGTTATTTGTACTTGAAATTTTAAAAGGGTCAGTTTCCCCAAATGTAATAACTGCAAGTGACTGGAGGAAAAAAAAAAAAAAACCACCAACATTTCAAATGAAAAGTGCAACCTAGGAATTATCATTTAATGACATCCCAAATTAATATCCAAGAGAAGCACAATATAAAGAAGAAAGGTGAGAAAAAAAAACCCAGAAGGGTTAATAATTACAAGAAAAACACACATAACTTAAGAGAAACTCAGGGAATCAATAAAATAGCAACTGACAGTAGCATTAAGGACAGCAAGATTTCAGACCTGTATAAACGCAGACTCAATCATGAGCAGATCCACCATTGGATACTGCTGGTGAAAAAAGCAGCAATGCAAAAATACAGAAATATTCCGCGGATCCTTTTGACCTGTACCTGGAACAAAACAACAACTGCATTTAATCCCATATAATAGTAAGGAACAAAAATGTTGATGTATTTAATCAAGGAAGCTCTACAGCAGCACTTCCTACAATTAAACATTTTTCAATCAAATGCCCAACGTTTCACATAGTTGTCTAAAACTACTCGAAGAGTAACTTCCTTTCGATCTGTGACACAGTAATGCATTAGTAAATTTGGGACTCGATCATCAGCTCAGTCAACAGCTTTAGTGACTAGTATCATCAATGCTAGTCACAAATAACTTCAGAAAAGGGAGTCAAGCTAACAAACTTCTTGTCCCAAGCACATTACAAAGGTACCTTCACCAATACAGCGCATTTGAAATTATCCGAAAGAAATTCAGTCAGTACCACATGGCACCTTAATTTAAAAAAAATCAGGATTGTAAGAACCTATTAGGGGGACAATTTAAATGGATTAAAAACTCATACAGGAACAGATCTCAAAATGCATCAAACAGGAAAACATAAATAAGCATGTCAGAACCTTGCATTGTACCTCAAAACCAAGTCCTCATGCACCACCGTATAATAACTTCATCAATTATCTGGATAATTAAATGACCTTGTCCATAAAATTTACAAAGGATATGGAACTCAGTGCTTCAATGCCCAGTAAGTCTATAGGCAATGAAGTCTTTGAGTTGCCATTAGGCGTTTTGTTACAAGGCTTAATGTAAAGAGCTCCTGGCAGAAATTCTACAGCCTCTGTGTACCAGCATTCAAATTAACTTCTTTGGCCTTTTATTATGGATTCAAGAAATCCATAGCTCTAATAGCCACTATCAAGTTTCATCAGAACTACTGATCTCATGCCCAAGGCAATCTAAAAGCACAAAACAGAAGATCCCTCACAGGCACTGGATTACTCCACATCTTTCTGCAACTTCCGCTAGAACTTCTGTTGCAGGCTTGTCAGCCCAGACCAAACTGAACCAACAGGATATGCTGCTTTCCTCTTGAGAATGGCTTCTAACTGTGCCCTCCACCAGATGCTTAAGACACAAATCATGATACAAAACTGAAGACAACCTTGTTTCTCAGCTTGGATCCAGGAAAGCAAGGACAGGAGAGTTAATATTGCCCTGCTTACCGCTGCATTTTTTGCATGGCTAGACCTCTGTATCAAGTTGGGAGCGCTGCTACTCGAGAGGTTTTTCCTAAAATGCCCCAGCACCTGTATGCTGCATGAATAACATAATCCCAGGTAGCGCAACATAATGTGCATTAGTTCTTTCCCTCCACCACACTCCTTAAAACATGCCATGGCTCTATGTCTTCTTATGGGGCTGACCCAAACAGTGTGCCTAGCAGCTACTTCCAGCTCAGCAAACCATACCCCCAGGTAACTCAGCTCAACTCTGTTTCTTCATCCCTGAACACACAGTGGATACGTTCCTCTGCATTGTAATACACCTGCCCACAGCGCAGACGTGGCTCTTCCTGCTGGTACCAGAGCTGTTCATTGAACTCTGGGAAGAAAAAGGCAATTTCTCTGCTGGCTGATGCTGGTGAATCTGTTAGAAAACAGAGGAAAAGAAGATGAGAGCTGCCAGTCTGGCACCTCAAATATGTGCTATGTTCCAAAGGCAAGGGCAGAAGCCGTAAAGAAAAGTGCCAGGCTCGGCTGCAACAGGACAGGTGTGAGTGGAGTCTGCAGAAATGAGCAAATCATTAACTTTGACTCCCAGAACGGAAAGCAAGCAAAGGCAGGCAAAATACCATCATTCACTCCTCCCTGAGCTCCAGTCTTTGCCCAACACTCAGCCAAGAAGGACAGGCCTACCTGAGCCATGAGTGGTATTCCTGGTGTCAGTGAGGCCATAAGCTCCTCGGATGGAGTCCGGGACGCTGTTTCGGGCTCGGAATACTTTGGTGGGTCCCATCAGGGATCTCCAGAGGGGGACAGCATTCTCATGGGCCAAGATATAAGCCCACATAGGGCCACTGAGAAAAGGACAAGGGAAGAGCAGAAGTAGGTAAGGTTACAAAAGGGCATAGCTCCTTCATTCTTATAAATACAGCAAGTGCAAAGAAGCAAGGAAGTGCAACTGCCATGCAGTGCTTTCTGGGAGGAGATACAGATCTACCATGTCACTAGACATGGAGACCATGGCTCAGAAGCAAAGCATTTGCATGAATGATCTCCTCCTAGGTGATGGTACCCACAGCCTTTGGGGATGCCACCCCACCAAGTACTACTGTTGTCCTGGCAGAGTTGGTTCCTGACATTTCTCCACCCCGGAGCCCAGAGCCTTCCCCCTGGGTACACCACAAGCATCAACCCGATGAGACGCATCCCATGCCCAGGTGGACCCCTCCACATGCAGAAGCATTGCTCAGGCAAGACAGGGGTCCACCTGCAAAGCGAAGCAAGCTTCCTCCGCGTGCCACGCACAGCCCAGCTGCGGGCACGGCAGGTACCTGGCCATGAACTCCACCAGCCGCTGGTAGAAGAACCGCCCTGCGGGAGAAAGACGGCCCGAGTCACACAGCCCAGTTCTGCCGGCACCGGCCCTGTCCGGCGCCGAGCTCGTCCTCCCGCAGCGCCTGCCCGCGTGCTCCTGGTGGCAGCG
>WAAD01003538.1:54575-79463 GCA_013389945.1 Fregata magnificens | reverse complement strand
GGCCGGGGGAGCGGGTGCCGGCCCGGCGCCGGCGGTCGCTGCGGAGTGGGGGCACGCGTTGCTCCATCGGCTCCTTAACACGGGCGCAGCCGCCCCCAGCAGCTCTCCACCTTCGCCCTGACGCTCTACAAGCACCGTGCTCGGGTGGACGGGCAGGCAGTCCTCGTGGGTAAGTGGGGAGTGCCCTGCTAGGTGTTCCATGGGCCCCATGGGCCCCGGGGACAGGGTGATGCTGGCTCTGTGCAGAGAGAGAAACAGAGACGGTGCCGTTGGCACATGCAGCAGTATATGGATCCAAAAACATGGCAGGGGAGTTCCTTGCAGTGGGCGAGGGGATGCCAAACAGTGGTTCGTAGGCAGGGAAATGGGAGAATGAAGGGATCACAGAATCACAGAATGGTTGAGATTGGAAGTGACCTGTGGAGGTCATCCTGTCCAACCCCCTGTTCAAGTAGGGCCACCTAGAGCCAGTTGCCCAGGACAATGTCTAGATGGCTTTTCAATATCTCCAAGGAGGGAGACTCCACAACCTCCCTGGGCAACCTGTGCCCATGCTCAGTTCACCCTCGCGATGGAAAAAGTGTTTCCTGATGTTCAGAGGGAACCTCCTATGTTTCAGTTTGTGCCCGTTGCCTCTGGTCCCGTCACTGGGCACCACTGAAAAGAGCCTGGCTCCATCTTCTTTACACTCTTCCTTCAGGTATTTATACTCATTGGTGGGATCCCCCCGAGCCTTCTCTTCACTAGGCTAAAGGGTCCCAGCCCCCTCAGCCTTTCCTCACAGGAGAGATGCTCATGTCCCTTCATCATCTTCGTGGCTCTTCGTTGGACTCTCTCCAGTATGTTCATGTCTCTCCTGTACTCAGGAGCCCAGGACTGGACACAGTACTCCAGGAGTGGCCTCACCAGTGCTGAGTAGAGGTGAAGGAATACTTTGCCTAACGCAGCCTAGGATACTATTAGCCTTCTTTGTGGCAAGGGCACATTGCTGGCTCCCAGTCAGCTTGGTGTCAGCCAGGACCCCTAGGGCCTTTTCTGCAAAGCTGCTTTCCAGCTGGGTGGTCCCCAGCATAAACTGGTGCTACGGGATTGTTCCTCTCCAGGTGGAGGACTTTGCGCTTCTCCTTGTTGAACTTCACGAGGTTCCTGTAAGCCCATTTCTCCAGCCTCTCCAGGTCCCTCTGGATGGCAGCACAACCCTCTGGTGTATCAGCAACTTCTCCCAGTTTTGTGTCATCTGCAGGCTTGCTGAGGGTGCAATCTGCCCCATCATCCAGATCACTAATGAGGATGTTGGACAGGATTGGATCCAGTATTGACCCCTGGGGTACACTGCTAAGTTACTGGCCTCCAATTCGACTTCATGCCGCAGGTCACCACCCTCCCTCTTGGCTGGCCATTCAGCCAGTTTTCAATCCACCTCACTGTCTGCTCATCCAGCCCATACATCAGCAGCTTCTCTAGGAGGCTCTTATGGGAGGCAGTGCCGAAAGCCTTATTGAAGTCTAGGTAGACAATAGCCACTACTCTACCCTCATCTACAAGGCCAGATCACTGTTCAGTTATTAGGTTCTTCAGCTATGCCACTAATCTTTTACATTTGACTTCCGGGCAAGGGGATATCTAAGTCAAAGATTATCTTTGCTCTTTTCAAGGAATTGAATACCTGTCAAAGTAATTGCTGCAAGAATCCTGATTTAGCTGCGTTAGTCACTGGTAGTCAAAGTGCTTGTTGCTCAGAATGCAGTGTCATGATGGAACTAAGTTAACTAAGATTTAAATTTCATCATGAAACTAAGCTAGCTGTCCATGAAAGTTGAAGTCCTTTTCCCCTATGTACCACCAGCATTCACTTATAGGCCTAGTCCTGTCTATTGTCAAACCAGTTCAGGAAGCTAACCATGCATATTAACCACTCACAAAATAAGTGAATGGGTTTCTACTCATTTGGCTTCCTAAAACATTTCACCATGGAGGCTTATACACACCAGTGCTGGTGAAAGGGGCAGGTGGGAATGCACAGGCAAAGAAAGGAAGAGCAGAGAGCGGGATTGCTCTTTCTTGCAAGCTAGGTATTATATCAGTTTAGCTGCAGTATGAAACTGTCTTCAGACTCCTTTACTCTGTCAATATAGTAAATAAGTGACAAGAAATATACCATATGCTAATTACAAAATAGTCTACAGTGGGATTTAGCTGCCTATCAGCACCAATTCTAAAAATCCATGCCATAGATTACTTTAGTAGATCTACTATTTTAGTTGCTTTTTTAAAATATTTTTAACACAATCTTCCTATTATTGGTCATCCTTTTACTGGGTATTTTTGATTGGTTAATTACTTTGGGTGTATGTACCAATTGCTATATTTCAAATTTATAGAATATTTAAATTCTTTCTCTGGATATGTCCAGCCTGTATGATCTTATTATAAAATACCACCTGTTTTATCTCAACCTTTGTTAGTTTTTTTGATAGACTACAAGCATCCTAGCTTTATCAGTCATCTGTTTATCAGTCATACTCTCAAATATCCCATAACTTCAGTTTTACCACAAGTGCTAACTTTCTATTTTTTTATGCTACCATTGCTTTAACGTATGTGAATTAGCCTCTGACAGCAGAGTATTGTTCACTGTGTGTTACAGATGGAAGTTCAAGAAAAACATCATCTTATTCTGTGGTTTGAGTTGATATTCTGTACTGCTGCCTGTATTGCTACAATTTCTGTGTTTTCAGAGTATTGCAGTTCTGGAAGGGACTGTGAGAGGTCGTGTTGCACATCTCTGCACAGCAGAAACTTTGCTTAATGATACTCTTCACTGATATACCTATATTTTCTGTATTTAAAGACTTCCAATGACAAAGACTGCTTAGGCCATCTATTCCAACATGCCAGGGTTCTTAATGCTAGAAAGTTTGTCTTTTTTGATGCTTAATGCAAATCTTCTTTATTCAAGGTAAACCAGTTATTTCCTGTGTTTCCTGGACACTGAACGAGTTTTTTTCCCTTCCTGTTTGCACCAGCTTTCTACATGTTTGAACGCTGTACCTTTCCCCTTTATCGGTGAATGAAAAACTGGACATGAGCCAGCAATGTGTGTTTGCAGCCCAGAAAGTCAACTGATCCTGGGCTGTGTAAAAAGAAGCATGGCCAGCAGGTCAAGGGAGGCAATTCTCCCCCTCTGCTCTGCTCGAGACCCCACCTGGAGTACTGCATCCAGCTCTGGGATCCCCAGTACAAGAAAGACATGGACCTGTTAGAGCGGGTTCACGAAAATTATCAGAGGGCTGGAACACCTCTGCTATGGACAGAGGCTGAGGGAGTTGGGGTTGTTCAGCCTGGAGAAGAGAAGGCTCCGGGGAGACCTTACTGCAGCCTTTCAATATATAAAGAGGGCTTGTAAGAAAGATGGAGAAAGACTTTTTACCAAGTGCTGTAGTGACAGGACAAAGGGCAATGGTTTTAAAGTGAAAGAGGGTAAGCTTAGATGGAACAAAAAGAAGAAATATTTTATGCTGAGGATGGTGACACTCAGGAACCACTGGAACAGGTTGCCCAGAGAAGCTGTGGATGCCCCATCCCTGGAAGTGTTCAAGGTCAGGTTGGATGGGGCTTTCAGCAACCTGATCTAGTGGAAGATGTCCCTGCCCATGGCAGGGGGTTGGACTAAATGATCTTTAAAGGTCCCTTCCAACCCAAACCATTCTGTGATTCTGTGATTCTATTTCTTCTCTCTTTCAGCGTAAACAACCTCACTTTATTCTGCCTTTTCTCACAGGGCATGTTTTCTAGATCTCTTGTCATTCTTTGTGGTTCTTCTGAATTCTGTTCAGTTGGTTCATGTTTGAACTACGTTTTACAAAGATAGAGATGGTTCTTCATTCGAGTCTTATCAGAGTACATCATCACTTTGAGTGAGAAAATACTGCAATTCTTAAACAACTAATATCTGTAATATAGTGAGGCATCACCCACCTATTTTGCTGGTTGCATTGTTCCTAACCTGGTTAGTAACAATAGTTTCAATAATAAAATAATGCAGGTTAAACTGGGATGGTTTATAATATGGTTCCATATAAGTTCATAGGAAGAATTAGAAACCATCCTGGGAGGCAAGAAATATGATGAACCGTGCTTAGCAGAATAGGAACTTCAAAAGAGGGCTGTATTCCAAACATCTAAGGTGATCTTTTGATATAAAACCAGAATATTAATTTCAGAGATTTTATAGCTTTGAATTTCAAATTTGAAACATTACACTAAGAGTCCTTTTTGAAACCACTACAGCAAGACTGTGTCGAATTCTTATTTCTGTGATTCAGTAAAAGCATTGAAAAATGGTGGAGCTTTGTGGTGGGTTGACCTTGGCTGACCACCAGGTGCCCACCAAGCCACTCTATCACTCCCCCTGCTCAATAGGACAGCGGGAGAAAATATGATGAAAAAGCTTGTGGGTTGATGTAAGGACAGGGAGGTTACTTACCAGTTACCATCATGGGCAAAACAGACTTGACTCAGGGAAATTAATTTAATGTATTGATAATTAATTGTAAGAGAGTAGGATAGTGAGAAGTAAAACAAAACTAAAAACACCTTCTGTCCATCATCCCTCCTTTATTCCCAGGCTCAACTTCGCTCCTAAATCTACTACCTCCTCCTCCCCCGAGCGGTGCAGGGGAATAGGGAATGGGGATTGTGCTCAGTTCAGAACACTTTGCCTCTGCTGCTCCTTCCTCCTCACACTCTTCCCCTGCTCCACCATGGGGTCCCTCCCATGGAATACAGTCCTTCCCAAACTTGTCCAACTTGGGTCCTTCCCATGGGCTGCAGTTCTTCAAGAACTGCTGCTGCATGGGTCCTTTCCATGGGGTACAGTCGTTCAGGAACGGACTGTTCCAGCATGGGTCTCCCATGGGTCACAGGTCCTGCCAGAAAACCTGCTCCTGCGTGGGCTACTCTCCACAGGCCACAGTTCTTGCCAGGAGCTTGCTCCAGTGTGGGGTCTTCACGGGCTGCAGCTTCCTTCAGGGCACATCCACCTGCTGCGGCGTGTGGTGCTCCACAGGCTGCAATGTGGACATCTGCTCCACCATGGTCCTCCGGGTGGAGGACACCTGGACACAGGGGGACCACCTGCGTCACCATGGTCTTCACCACAGGCTGCAGGGGAATCTCTGCTCTGGCACCTAGAGCATGTCCTCCCCCTCTTTCTTCACTGACCTTGGTGTCTGCAGAGTTGTTTATCTCACATTTTCTCACTTCCCTCTCTACAGCTGCTGCACAGCATTTTTTATCCCTTCTTAAATATGTTATATCACCAGCGTCACTGATTGGGTGTGATTTGGCCAGGGGTGGGTCTGTCTTGGAGCTGGCTGAAACTGGCTCTGCCTGACATGGGGTCAGCTTCAGGTGTCTTCTCACAGAAGCCACCCCTGCATCTCCCCCCACCCCTTACAAAAACCTTGCCACTTAAACCCAATATAAGGTTTCAGAGAAGAGCCATGAGAACAATTGAAAGATAGTAAAAAGGGGCCTAATGATGAGAGACTCTGTTTGGTTATCTTCTCAGGGACAAGGTAAAACATCAGAGAACAGGAACTTGGTACAAAAGGAGGCTTCAGCGTAGCAAGAAATATTTAACAGACTCTAGCTGATGTTAGGTAAACTCAAATAAAAGATAAGGTGTTTTGTTTTTTTTTTCTTTAACCAGTAAGTGAAATTACTATTAAGGCAACTTGCAAAAGTATGGATTCATATGTCAGGGACTTATTCTTAACATGGATTTAGTACTTTATTAAGTAACTTGCTCTAGTTTAAGTAATTCATGTGCCCTATGTTATAGCAGAGTTTTCAGTGTCTTCTGTCTTCACCTGTTATGAATGTAATGCTGATCATCCAAGCTACCTTGCAGAGAAGACCTGTTATGAAGTGTGATTTGTAAAGGCAGGTAGTTTGATCTGAAGACTTTAAATTGTGCAGAATTACCACTTCCCTTGCTAGTGCTAGTGCTGAGCTATTCTTAGTGGCTGTCACCAAATTCCATGTGGTAGAGTTAGGATTGCATTAAAATGTGGTGTATTTCTTTACTCTATGATTCCCTATTTTTCCCAAGGATTTTAAGGTTGATAAATTCCTATGTTCTGGACTGACATGGGGTATGACAGGCAAGATCTGGAGGACTTAGTAATAAAAGCAGCAGTGTTTTTCAATAAGCCATGGCAAGTTCTCTCATGACAGCTGCCACATTGTTTGGAAAGTTAATTTAGGGACATTCAGTAGGTTATGGTCACTGGCACCTCTTTTTTCCTTCTAAGTGAGGATTCTGAAAAGGCACATTAAAAGGATCAGGCAATTTTAGAAGCTAAGCAAAACTACCCAAAATAAATGCAAATGTGGTTTGATGCGTACTTGTCTATATTTTGGGCAGTTGAAGAAGTCACCATCCTGCAAGTCTGATACAATATCCAGTCAGAAACTAATTTCAATTCAAAGTAAACACTAAGGAAAGTGGCTTATTCAGCTTTAGGTGGAGTGGTATGCTTCAGTCTAGCTGACAGAAGTATAACTGCATCTGGTGGTTCTTAGTTGAAGCTGTGTAAATTTATACAACAAATAAGACACAAATATTAGCCTATAAATCCAATAAGAGGAGGGGGGGAGATCTCTACCTGAGATGCACTAACAAAAAAAGGCATTAAAATGTTGATGACTGCTTCAGGTATGCTTCATGATTCCTAGTCTACAAGGCACTTAATGAATTGGGACCTGTCTGTCTCAGGCTAACTTACTTACCCTTCATAATTTTAGAATGAGTCATGTCCCTGGAAAGAGCAGAGTTAGACTGTCTGCGAAAGGAGAGGGAACATTTCCTATGGCAGGCACCTGGCTATTTATCATTGTGTCAGAAATCAAGCTGTTTCAAGACATTTAGATTTTGTTTCCTGTTGTCATCTCTAGTGACAAAGTACCATACATTGTTATCACTCTTTGCACTTTTGACTAGCTTTGTCTTACTGTCCTTTATAAGTCATGTCTACTGATGACTTCTCTTTTGCTAATACATTTATAGCAAAGTTCAGTGTCAACACTACTCATAGCTAAGCATAGCTAAGAAAAGGTCCTAGTTTTGCATAATCTCTTAGACCTGGACTGTTTCAGATTAGTGAGGTGAAACCTAATTTGTGACCCTGAGTAGATGGACTGGGCTTTGTGTCCTGGGTTTAAGTTATGAGGAAAACAGAACTTGGAAAGTTGTGTCATTCTAAGCTTGTTTTTTGTGTCTTACAGACTTCTGGGACACAGCCGGACAGGAGAGGTTCCAGAGCATGCATGCATCCTATTACCACAAGGCTCATGCTTGTATCATGGTAAGGATAGTGTCTCAGCTGTGATCTGATGGAATTTTGACTAATAACAGTCCCAGCTGACACTTGGCCTCTATGTTACGTTTTATGATTACGCTGCCTTATATTTCTTGTCTCTTCCAGTGGTTTAAAACCTTTCCTATATTGTTCTTTCTTCTCTCACCAGAAAAAAACAGTGTAGTTGGGTATGTTTAGCTCTCTTCTGTCTTTCCTGATAGCACTCTTGCTGTATTCCCTGGCTTTGCTGTCTTCTAAACTTCCTTACTTTTGTCACTGTGTTTCCAGTAAGGTGGTACGTACAACTGAATGTACTTATTTAGAAGCAGTCCTGTCAGAGGTGAAACAAGGGAGAGGGCATTCCTTTCTTGTTCTGTGACGTGACTATTGGATTATGTAGTACAAAACTGTTCTGACATGTTCTGCAGGGGTACTACATAAGACATTCTTCTCTGGTCTTCCACCCTTTCTATTTTCCTATACTTTGTGCTTCCCATTTATTAGCTCAAATCAGTCGTGTTTCCTGACTCCCAGCCCGCTTAGGTCTCTTGGTTTGTACTGTTGCTCTAACTTTCCACTATTTCTCATCAGTTGTGAGCATCAGTCAACTTAATTGATATTTTAATTGTTAAAATAGAGAAGCCTCACATCTGACCCTCCCAGATCTTTCCCAGTGCTTGTTCACTGTCATGGGTGATAGAGTGCTTGTCATAGTACAAAATAAGAATGTAAGGGAAAATGAGGGAGTGTTTCCTGCATCACGCAAAGAAATGGGCTGGCTGTATTTTCAAGGATTGCTGGATATTCTCCCTTTTCTCTTTCATCCTTTCTAACAAAGGCCAGTTTCCTTTGTTGATGTCCTCCTGGGAAAATTATGGATTCTGTACTTGTGTTTGGTGCAGTGGGTTGATCAGGAGCTGTCCTGCTGTTGGCCCCATGATAGCTGGTTCTTTTTTGGAAGGTGTTTGATGTGCAGCGGAAGGTCACCTACAAGAACTTAAACAGCTGGTACAAGGAGCTGAGAGAATTCCGCCCAGAGATTCCTTGCATTGTGGTGGCCAACAAAATAGATGGTGAGTATATCTTCTTCTTTCAACCTCTCAGGATTGTGATGTGATTCGCTTCTGACCTGGCTGAGAAAGAATGTCATTCATGTGTTAGGTCCAGACGAGTTCTTGAATATTAGTGCCTCAGGGCTGTATTTTACCAAACAAATAGCTAGGTCCTCTACTGACCTTGCATGCAGTCTTGTAGGCTCTTGTCCTTGTCTTAATAGCAATTAAAAATACAAATTTGGTCCATTTAAAGTTTATTCAAGTGATGTCCTTCCAATTCTGTCCTTAACATGCTGCCCATTTCATCCAGCAAGAACCCAAAAGCTGATTAGAGCAGTACCTAGTCAAAAATTGCAGGATGTCTTGCTGGAAAAAGAATATAACCTATTATGTGGCTTCCCCCTGATACAGACAGTAACTGCCTTTGTCTTGCTAATTCAGCCTGCAGGTTTCTGTGGGACTCCTCTGTGCTAAAGTGCCTAAATATCCCTGTGGGCAAAATTGTTCACCTTGCTCTACAGATGACTGGATGATTGCCTCCTCTTAGGAATGCCAGCTAGGCATTCATTATTGCTACCATTTGGGTTGTGATCAGTCTCCTGCATCCTGTGAGAGCACAAAATGCATCAGCTTTTTGCTGAGCATCAACATACACTTAGGACCACAGCCTCCCGCTATTTGCTGTCAAGTACAGTGTCAGACATGAGCTTCCTGGCTGACATTCATGGTAGAAATCATTGCAGCTATGAATAGGTGTCTGCACCTGAATAAGGTGTCTGGGCTCCCACTGGAATCTACGGAAGTTCATTTGGTTCAGTGGTATGGTTTAGGGCATGATTGATCTTACCTAATAAAAGCCTATAGGATGTGTCAAGCCAGCCTTGAATCCACTGATTGCACGGACTATACAGGAAATCCAAGGCAGATGGACCTGGTGTTGACAGCCATGTGGTAGACAGAACCTCTGTGTAGATGAATCCTGCTCTTAGTGTTCTATGTGTGAGTGGACACTGCTCCAAGAGAGTCCTTTGCGTTGCCTTCGTTTGCTCTATTCCACCCAGACTAGGAAATGATTGGCCCACAGGTGCAGTCTGCAGTACAGTTGATCCAGCTTCCTGCAAAGAAGTAGGGAGCGGCTGCCTGGGTAGCGCTCACTGACAAGCATCTGGAGTCTGAACTACTTCAGCTGTTGCTTCTGTGAGAAAAGGCGGATCATCTGGATGTCATCCTCCTGTGCTGGCCTACAGGCTGTCTATCAAAACTGTGAGCTGTTACTGCTGTGTCAGCACATCCTCTAAATATGCAGTAGATTTGTGAAATAAAGCCTCTGGCCTACTGAGGTTGGGGTAGCTGGGCCTAACTGCCTGTTAATTAAAAATATATAACAGTTGAGTCATTTGTACATTGTGAGTGTGCCCTTGACTCACAGGAATATAGGTAACATGGGATAAGGGCAGTGGGGAGTTCTGGTTAAAAAGGCCGAACTGGAGGGAGAGGCTTGACTAGTACTGGCAATGGTGTCCAGGTCATGTGGACACACAGCAAAAATCATAGGGATATGCCTGGAAAACATTCATAGTTGCCGCACAGCAAGTGAACTGATATGTTCTAAGCTGCAAAGCGTTATTCATTTATAGTACATCAGAATCCATCTATAATTTAGTCAAGCATCATAGATAAACCAACAAGCACTCTTTTCTTCTTGTGTCTTCTTGTCAATGGTTTGCTGATGCTGTTGCTTTTAAAACCCTATAGCTTTTGGGGACGACTCTCCTAGCCTTGTACTACAGTGAGGCGGCCTTGACAGCTAAATCGGGCTCTGGTCTTCATCTGTTCCACCACTCCTGCATATGTTGGCATTCTGCCTACAGTCACGTCTTACTCACCACTTCTCCTTTTTTTGCCCCCAGCGGATATGAAGGTGACACAGAAAAGCTTCAACTTTGCCCGGAAGTTCAGTTTGCCCTTTTACTTTGTGTCTGCTGCAGATGGCACCAATGTAGTGAAGGTAAAACATAGCTATTTGGCTCAGTATCCATGAGACCCCTGTAGAATCCAAGGACATGGAGACTGCTGTAGGCAGAGAGCAGAAAATGGGTTAGTACATCTGTTTGGCTACTTGTGAGGTCTCGGTAGCTATAGGTAGTTGCAGAGGGTTTGTTTTGTTTTTTTCTTGGGGTGTGGGAACAGTTTTCTTATGTTACAGAAACCCAGTGCCCCTTACTTTGAGTGACAAGCATTCTCCTTCTCATCAGCTCTTCAATGATGCCATCAAACTGGCAGTTGCTTACAAACAGAATTCAGGAGATTTCATGGACGACGTCATGCGAGAACTGGAGGTAAGAAAGGCTCTACTTACTGCACTCCTCCTAAGTGATTAGCAGCTCTGCTCTTGTTTCCCTCAGGGAAAGCAGAACCTGTGGCAAAGGGTGAAGCTTTGCAGGCATGGAAAGATTTGCCTTATGCTGGTGACACCATGGGGTTTGTGTGCTGCTCGTATCTAGGTTGGAAGGGGTGAGGTGGTGACCCTCTGAAGAGCCCACACTGCCCTAGACCAAATTTGAAAGAACCACAGCAGAGCGTAGCTGTTGCTCTCATGCTTCTCAGCAGTTCCTTGTCCTGCTCCTTTCCAGAGCTTTGACCTGCAGAAGAAGAGTGAGAATTTGTCGGATAAAGAGGAGAGCTGCCCTGAAGAGAATCCCCCATCTGCCTAAGCCCTGGACCCTGAGTCTGTTTTTTCCCTTTGCTCTAGATTTCTGGGGCTAGTTAGAGCTTCCTTCACAGAGGAAAGTGATTTTTCTCATGCCCTGAGAGCTCTGGTGATGGGCAGCTGGGCTTCTCCCCTTCTTGTAGGAGACTGTCTGGGCATGACCTTCCTTGACTCAGCCCTAGCCACTGCCCATGATGGTCAAGGAAAGGGCGAGAGTATCCACATGGTTGCTAGTTACTGCATGCTTCAAGGCAAAGCTTGCCAGGAGAGCTAAGCCACTCTTGGCCCTGCAGGGAGGGGTCCTGCCCAGATGCTTTAATGGTACCTACTGGAGAAAACAAACACTAAAGAATTTTTTTATAAAGCTTTGAGCTTGCATCCTTCCTGCACTTTTGTTATAAGGCAGCCCAGTTACTATACAGTGCAAGTCCAACTGCCAGGCCTCCCCATTGCTTTCACAGCCTAGCCAGTGCTGCCTTTCTGTCTGCCCCTGTGATCTCTGCTACAGAGTTTCTTCGGGTTTCCTTCCCCATTCTGTTACAGAGCAGCCAGCTCCAGCAGACTTCTGAACATGGGGGATTTCTCCTTTCAGGCCTGCTAGAGCTGAATCAGGTAGACTCTCACACCCAGGAGGCTTGTCCTATCCCAGCCTGATGGATGTGGCTGCTGCTGTTCCCATGTGTGTGTTCAAGAGACTTACGCTGCATTCCAAAGAGCCAGATACACAAACACACACACAGACTTACACAATTAATGGGAACAGCAAAACAGATTGACATAGACAGAGCAATGCCTTTACTCCACCCAAGTGTATGTAACCACCACTTACATAATCATGAACGCAATCCAGTCCTTTTCTGCCTTTCCAGATAATCAGGATTGGATGTTTACTAGTGAAACATAAATGCACCTTCACTCCCTAGATTCATAAGCACAGTGTGTTCATAGATTCCTCAAATAACAGTATGGAAATTAAGTCCATGTAATATCTCTGGCTGGATGTCAAGCTCGTTACCCAGTCATTGGTGCAAACCTTGGGTCTTTCTAGATCTGTGTCTCCTGGGTCATGAGAGAGTCCAGTTTCAAGTTCACTGGTGCATTGTACACACACACAGGGATCCCACCAGTAGCCGGCCTAAGACACTTTGTGATTCCAGTTGCTGTGCCCAAGACCTCTAGCCCCCTATGATCTGTGTTCCCTTCTTCCACTGCACCCTCACCCTCCTCTCTGACTAGGCATGGTTTCAGCCCTTTTCAGTGACTCTTTCCCTTTGTGCCCTACTGCCTGCCTGCAGTCTCATTTTGCAGGTGCCAGGCATGGAAGTCCTTGCCTTGCGCAGGAGACTGAATTGGACTGAAGCATGGTTAGCTGTGAAACTTGGCAACTTTATTTCAAGAACTAAGTCAACTTCAGCATTTGTGTGCACTCAGAGGAGAGTGGGCAGGACAGAGCAGGCCTTTGACACTGAGGCTGCCTGTGGATCAGCAGGCATTGCCCCAGAAGTAAAAGGTCGTGGTACACTGCAGCCTGCACTGGATCCTGTTCATCCTGCTGCTCAAGCCTTTTTCCCCCCTTAGGACCTGCAGGCACTCCTGCAGCAGATTAAAGGATTCCACCAGCTTCTGGTGTGGAAATGGGCAGGATGTAAACCTGCCTGATTGTGTTGGTATTGGCCTTGGCCTCTGAAAGGGGGTTGAGGCAGTGAGAAAATGACTCCATGCCCGTGATGTTGGAGTAGCCCTTACTGCTGGGCGCAGTCCCATCTGTACCAGGGTCCAGTTGTAAAAGTGCTCAGTGGAATGTAGACTCCAGGCTGTTTTGCTCTTGCACAGCCTTTCCCCCAGCTGGTCACTCCAACAAGCCAGAAGTAGTCAGCATTGTTATCTTTGCACACGAGAGGACCACTGCTGTCACCCTGCAGCAGAGGGGAGAGGATTAAGGTGGTGTTGGGTGGCCACTGTCAGCACTATGGCTGGCTCCTTCTCTCTCACAGCGCCTGCTAGAGCTCTATTCACTGCACAGAAAGGCTCTGCTGAGGTGCTGGAGCCTACAGAACCTTGTCTGGGAGGGGGTCATGGGCCTGTAAAGCTCTCATCTCTGCACAGTGATCCTGGATGCACGGAAGACGGATGTTCCAGGGTTGGGATCTGGACCTATGGGCTGCCAAGAGCACTGAATGGGCTTTCTGGGCAGAGTCCCAGGCCTCTGGGACAAGGGGGACACTGGGCAAGGACCTGCAGATGGGGAAGGGGAGGTCAGCCCCAACAGCAGTGGCGACCCAGCAGCGGGAGGGTGACTTGCCAGGCAAAGCACGTGCTGGGGTACATTTGGGCAGTTGTGGCAGAGCTGCCTGTGCTGCTGGGGGTTCAGTTGTAGCACGGTCCTACCTGTCAGGTGTCGATGCCACCCTGCGGATAGCCAGCGCACAAGTTGTGGGTGTGGATGGCCCCTCTATACCACTGGCTGCTGTTACAGAGGTTGACATCAGTGAGGCAGACCTTGGCCTCCTGCAGGACATCAGTTGATCCTCCAGCTGTGAGCGCAGAAAGGAATTAACACCCAGCAGCTCGTTGCCACTTTTCCTCCCCTGTCTGGGTGAACCCCCTCGCTAGGGCTTGGCTTTGCATCTTGAAGGCATTGTACTGGTGTTTCCCTTCTGTCTTGCCTTGGATAATGGGTCAGGCCCATCTCTCTATAGGCATATGTCCCCACAGCCTGACTCTGGCTTTCGCCTCTGCTGTCCGGAAGCCCAACCTGTCTCCCCAGTGTGCCTAGCTTGCACTCAGGACACGAGTACGTGTTGGGAACTCACATCTTGCAGTTGTGGAATGCCAGCCATTGATGTAGCAGGTTGTCAGCTCTGACATTCTCAGCAAGGCGTCGGGCACACAAGCAAGCTGTATGTAGTAGCTGCACTGGACAGGCCAGTCCAATTCCAGCTCCTCTCCGAGATATTACTATAGTGTTCGTGAACGAGTAGCCGCTTAATATTGCGCGCTCAGGCCTCAGGGCCCAGCTGAATCAACTGGGTGGCCCCGATCACCATGCGCCACATTGTGATGTGCCTGGAAGGCAGATGAAGAGGGGGGTCAGGGGGCGCAGAGCCATGTGCTGCAGCAGCCCAGCAGTTCCCTGCCTTCTGCTTCACAGGGGAGAGAGGAAAGCAGTGCTACAGAGGGTGTGACTGCCCTAGCATGCCTTAGGCACAAGGAGTGTCAAGCTGGAGGCTGCCAGGAAGCAGTGGCACGAGCCCAGCCTTCTGAGCAGTGTCTCAGCTGGGCTCTGGAGTGCCCAGGTACTGGACGTGCTGCAAGGAAATGGGATGGGAGTAGCACGTGCTGCTGTGGACAGGGCGTCTGCTAGTGTTGTGGGGATATCCTCGTTCCCTGGTCCTCCTTACCTGGCCTCGATGAAGCAGAGGGCTGCTGTGAGGACCCAGTGTGGGCTGATGAGGGACCGTCTGCATATATGCCCCGTGCCTATTTTCCAGGGATCCTGGATGCTGACAATCCAGGGCCAGGTTCCTGGCTGGGCATCTGTGCCACCCACAACGTGTAACGTGCCGTAGTAAGCCATGGGTCAGAGCCCGCAGCTCCCTCTGTAACCAGAAACTCATTACTGTCCTGCCCGATGGCTTGCTGCTGTTCAGGCTGAAGGTCAGCCGTCTTCCCTCCCCAAAAGGCATTGCATGGACAGTAGGGCCGGGGAACCCTGTGGGGCATGCATCCATCTGCCCCTGTTTCTGCTTTAGCTGCATAGACAAGTTGGGCCAGCAGCCTGGGTGCTGGCAAGGAACTCAGGCTCCCACATGGGGTTTGGGAAGCTGTGGTGTGGCCACGGGGGACAAGCAGGCACCCTCCAGTGAACCCCATAAGGGCTGCCCAAGCTCCCTCCCAGAGCCTTGGGCCACTTACCACGGTTGTCCCATGTGCCATGTGCAGGCCAGCACACGGCCAGAAGGACAAGGAGGGGGAGCAAATTCATCGCTGCCAGCAGCACATGGCAGCCACAAGAACCGAGGAGTCATCGCCACCAGTGCAGCAGCCGATGCAGTGCCTGCAGTGCCCTTGGTGCCAGGGCTGATGTCACAGAGTTGCTGGTTCTGGGTGCTGGGCACAATGGCCTCTCGGGTTGGGGGGGGCAACAGGAGAGGTTCCAAGCAGGAGGGGAGGCAGAAGCTGGGACCCTGAGAGATCCCCGTGAAATGCTCTGCTTGCAGGATGAGGGTATGCAGGCCTCGTGGCAGGCAGCAGCACCTGCCTCCGAGCACTGCCTGCTAACAGCTAGCAGGAAAAAACAAGTGTGGCATCATAGCCTCTTTGGGAAGTTCACTACCACCCTGCTCTCTGCAGCTGTTTGCCACGAGGTCCTTCCCAAAAAACATACACCAGAGAACATAACTACCACAGACAGTAGGCACGTGTTTGGGTGTTGAAGAGCCAATCTGGTTACAGCCGTGGCACGCAAGCAGTGATTGTGCAAGCCAAATAAGCCAAGCATACCCAAGCAGTGTCAACCTTCCTGCACAAAGCGCAGTGAATCGCAGACGCAGCACAGTCCACACTGGCTATGTCAGCCACAGCAACACCTTCTGGCAGGCTTCATGGTCTTGCTGTCCATGAGTTATATTGCTGTTCTAGGCCAACACTGACAAGGACAGTTGTGGCACCTGGTATGCATGGCCAAGGACATGCAATTTTAAGCTCTGGACAGAGAAGGATGCTTCTGCTCTCAGCCCCACATACCATTCTCCATGGCTTTGGTAAATCCTGTATCAACCCCATCTCATCAGTCTGCCTTCTACAGCTGTATGGTGGAGCCTTGCTCACATGCTGGAGTGCAGGGGAGGAAAGGGAGGAGGCAAGGAAGATGAGGGAGATGTATAAGCATGGAAAATGGAGAGAAGAGGGGAATCAAGGAGCTAGTCACACATAAATAAAAAGGAGTGTAATGTAAAGGACTGTAACATGCATAAAAAGGAGTGTGGCCGGCAGGTCGAGGGAGGTTATCCTCCCCCTCTACTCAGCCCTGGTGAAGCCACATCTAGAGTACTGTGTCCAGTTCTGGGCTCCCCAGTTCAAGAAGGACAGGGAACTGCTGGATCAAGTCCAGCAGAGAGCCACAAAGATGATCAGCGGACTGGAGCACTTCTCTTAGGAGGAAAGTCTGAGAGACCTGGGTCTGTTCAGCCTAGAGAAGAGAATACTGAGGGGGGATCTTGTTACTGCTTACAAATATCTGAAGGGTGAGCCCAATGACAGGACAAGAGGCAATGGACACAAATTAGAACACAGGAAGTTCCACCTGAACATGAGAAAAAACTTCTTTACTGTGAGAATGACAGAGCATTGGAACAGGCTGCCCAGGGAGGTTGTGGAATCTCCTTGTCTGGAAATATTCAAAACCCGCCTGGATGCAGTCCTGTGTACTCTGCTCTAGGTGAACCTGCTCAAGCAGGGGGGTTGGACAAGATGATCTCCAGAGGTCCCTTCCAACCCCAACAATTCTGTGATTCTGTGATAAGCAAACTGCTGGTTGGTTTGCTTGTTTGACTGAGCCCTGCACCTAATCACCACAGTCTGTCCTACCTCCTTCCTGAGAGTGATTCCAAATCCTTTTCTGTGTGGCCCCACTGTGTACCTGGTGGGGGGGGACAGGTCCAGAGGCCTGGCTGCTAGCAATGGCAGAAGGAAACACAGGTCATAGGGACCCAGCAGCTGGAAACACCGAGTGTCAAGGGCCAGCTACTGGTGGGAGCGCTGTGTACGTGTACAATTCACTACTACTGAACGTGAAACTGGAGTAGCTCACGAGCAAGAGGAGAGAAACCCTTTCAGTCACGTGGATGGCATGTGGTTGCAGCCCACCTGATTGATAAGCCTCAGCATCCACAGACCTTATAAGAGGACCAGGCCTGCCAAACACTGGCCACATCTCCACCTCCTGGAGTCATGAAGGACATGGAGGTGCTTGAGCTGCTTCCCATCTAGGCATGTCCCCTCTGCACTAGCTGCACAAGGTCCTGACTCTGAAGCTGCCAGGACCATCCATCCCATCCTCCTCTTGCTGTGCTCTTCGCCCCTGGCAAGTGATGGTGCTGCAGCTCCCAGCTCTGTTCCCACCCAGGGGTGCACAGCATGCCTCCAGCTGAGTTGGGATCTCTGGAGACTGGAGCATGCCCTTTGCTTCATCTTGATCATGGTTTTAAAGGAGCTGTTCTGGCTCTAGAGACGATACTGTATCATGGTCCCTCCCTGAAGAAGTCAGGGTTTCCGTCAAGAGGCCTCAGCTTGAACGTCCAACACAGAGCAGAGGGTCCACTGACCTGCACTCCTAGCAGGGTTGGTAATCTCCCCAACCCACAGTTTGCTACCTGTGGTAACTCCATTAGTCAGAGGTATCACTGAGCCAAAGCTGCAGGGTAGCTCTAAGGCTGAGCTTGGTTAATTGGGGGCGGGGGGGTCTGGTGGGTTTGGGATAAGGTTCCGGTGTGGAGCAACTGAAGGGGATGGAGCAGCAAGAGGCTAGGAGCAGTGGCAGCAGAAAGGCTTAGGAGTGCAGTTTGGTACGCAGCAGGGCTGCAGGGCGGGATCCCTGCCCTTCCTGATCTGGCTTTCCCCAAACTCCATGCGCTGTTCAAAAAGTATTTTCTGCAGTTTGATCTCCTTCAGGACTCGCAGAACCTCCGGCCCTGCGCCGCTCTGCAGCAGATCATAGTTCTCGGCTGGGTCTGACTCCAGGTCAAAGAGCAGCGGGGGCAAGTGAGGGGTCAGTGGGGTCAGCCCGTGGCAGGCCTGGTCTGGGGTCGTATCACTGTGAAAGGAACCTGCAAAAGAAACCCCCAGGTATAGCTCGGTTTCTCCTCTTTGAGCTTTGGACAGCAAAACCATATGGGACCTCACAAAGCTGCCCATGCAGAGGAGAGGAGGCAGCACTAACCTTGTGTGAAGTAATGGGCCTTGTACTTCCCAAGCCTGACAGCAAAGGGGCCACGCAGTGGATCGGGGGACGGTGGGTAGAAGAACATCATCTGACGGGGATTCTGTGGGAAACAGCAGAGCTAAGCTCACCTGTGCAGCCATGAGGCTGAAGAAGAGCCTGGAATGGACCAGGCAGAGACTCCAGGGAGTCACACAGGAGCGCCGATACAGCCAGAACATGGCCAGAGAGGGGGGAAGCTGACGAGCAGCAGCATCCTGTTTGCTCCCTAGTCAAAGCTACTGGGTCTCTGTCCATCCACTGCAGCCGTGGGGGTTTGGCTTGGCAACATGTCACAGGTGTTAGAGCTGAGCAGCCTGGGGAAGCCCAGGAACTCTGTGGCATGACCCAGGCCAGACAAAAGGTCCCACTTCACGGATTTCCGCTGACGCTCCGCTGGTTCTACTCATCAGGAACACAGCTCCAGCCCCACACCCAGGCTTCATGCACAATGCCAGCCAAACCAGCCTGCAGGACTCACCTTCCCTGACCCAAACAGCATTGGAGTCAGGTCATAGCCATCCAGGGCAACTTTGGGAAGAGCTGCTCCAGCCAGGGCAGTCAGGGTTGGCAGGATGTCCAGGGTGCTTGCCAGCTCATGCGTCACTCCTGTCACCCACCACAGCAAGGCACAAGGAAAGGTTCAAGCACCTGATCCCACTCCCATCCCTGCCATCCTCACTTCTCTCCCACCCTCTAATTGTCCCAGGGCAGCCGAGCCACCATGACACCCCTGCCTTGGCATCAGCACGCAAAATGCACAAAGGCACAAGCAGTCCCAAGTCTCACCTGGAGTGATATGGCCTGGCCAATAAGCCACTGCTGGTTCCCGCATGCCACCTTCGTATGTTGTGCCCTTCCCACACTTCAGAAGGCCAGAGCTGCCTCCACGTGCCATCCGCATGGTGGAAGGGCTGTGAGAGAGAACCACCTACCATCCGTTTCACAGGTTCACGCTACCCCTTCCCTGATGCTGCCAACAGGGCCATGACAAGAGAAACATGGTGCCTGCAACTGACACTGCCATCCTTCTCAGCCTTGTGAGACAGGAGGCATGGCGCAGGTGAAGAAGCCAAGGTGTGCGAGACGCCTAAGCAGGGCACCAGAGATCAACGCCACTCACACACGAAGGGAATCGGGGTATATCTGGGCTGCTGCACACTCCTGGCCTGGACCCTGTGAGGCTTCTGCCCACGAGGAGGGGCACAGGTGAGTCACAGGAACAAGGAGCAGATCATGCACTGGGTCCTCTCCAGAGCAATATTCACCTCTTGCCTCACTTCAGGTCACTGGAGTCTCACCTGGCAATGCCACACCATGTCGCTTTTGCCCCAGCCAACCAATGCTTCATTCCAGTTCCCCCATACCATGGCAGCAGAATCTTACCAGCGACGAAGTCCCCCCTGCTGAGCCTACTCACCCGTTGTCAGAGGTGAAAAACACCAGGGTCGTGTTTGCAAGACCATTTTCCTGCAGTGCCTGCAGCAGCTGTCCCACTGAGCCATCAAACTCCAAGAGTGCATCACCAAACGGTCCACGCTGTGACTGCCCTGCATACTCCTGGCTTGCAAATTGGGGGTAGTGTGTATGCTGGAGAAAGGGCAGAGAAGACTGCTACGCAAACTCCCAGAGCTGCATCTGCTTCCCAGTTCACCCAGGGACAGTGAGCACCCCAGCTAGGACATGGAGATATGTGACAATGCCCATGAGATGAGAGGAGGCTTGTCCCCAAGCTTCAGAAACATCTCTCAGAAATGGCATAAAGGAGCTGAGCCCCAGGAGAGGATGTGGAGCCCTGGAGTGGGAAGTTTTCCCAGCTGGACTCCTGGCCCAAAGAAGTGGGCAAAGCTCCAGAAAGAAGCAGCCCAAGAACATTATCAGAACAGTGCTGCCACAAGACCTGGGTGTGGGAACAGCAACCCCAGGTCATCCAGGAGCAGGTATTGACTGCTCAGCACAGTCCTGGGGCTGCAGGAGCTGATATGCTTCCCTGCTCTCCCCCCAGGACAAAGGCTCCCTTCCCCACCCTTGGGCCCGGAGCAGCCCTCCCCCTCTCCTACGTGGGACGCATAGTAGAGCAGGAAGGGAAGGCCTCGTCGGGCACAGTCAGCGATGAAGTCCCGGGAGAATTTGTTGTAGAGTGGCACCAGATCAGGAAAAGAGACTGGCTGCTGCACGATGCTCTGGTTCCAGAGCAGTGGGACTGGTACTAAGCCTTGGTCACAAGTCCCAAAACACTTGATGTCAGGTGGGAAGCAGGTGAGATTCTGGCAGGGACCCTGGAGAGAACAAGTAACACTTTGTCTTTACCTGTGTTGCAGGCCAGTGAGGGGAGGGGAGCAAAGAGTCTCACAGCAGCCCACCACCAGGTCCTACAGGCACCCTTTGGGCAGCCACTCCCAGAAGCCCAGGGGTCTGTGCCCACCCTAGAACTGTCCAAGGACCATGCTGCCCCAACATAATTTTCTCCTGGCAGCAATTCAGATGTTTCTTTGTAGCCCAGAAGCTGGCCCTCCCTCCCTTGACAAAGGGCGTATGTCCCCATGCACAACTCACGTTCTGCAAAACTGCCCTATCATACGAACACCTCAGAGATGGGCTTTCCACACCAGCATCCATCTCCCTGGCCTACAGCCACCCACACCCATCTGCCCAGGCAAGTGTGAACCCGGCCTATGTGCTCTCAAGCAAGCTTCATCTTTCAGGCACCCTCCCCAGCCAGCCCCGGGACACCCTTCAGGGCTTGACAGGCCTCTCACCTGGTCATGGGAGTAGGGCACCCCCAAGAAGTGGTCAAAGCCCTGGTGGATGGGCAGGAAGGAGCCATTAATCCCCAGGCCAAGGTGCCACTTGCCAACCATGGCTGTGGCATAGCCCTCAGCCTTCAGCACCTCTGCAATGGTGACCTCAGACAGCGGCAGGCCTCCCCGCGAGTCTGGGTTGAACACACCGGGGTAAACCCCAGAACGCATCTGGAAACGGCCGGTCAGCAGGGCTGCCCTATAGGTGAGAGTTGAAAGAGAGAGAGGAGACAGACATCACACTGGATGCAGCACAGGTCGTGGTGCTGAATCTCCAGAGGGTGCCCCATTCCTCGGGACCTGGCAGCTTGGCTCCCCAGTCTCACGGCTGCCACTGCCACCTCCCATCTGCTGGGACACGCAATTGGTCCCCTCATAGAGCAGCCAGACCTTCGGGCCTCCTGAGACACGGCAGGTTTATCAACCACCCGTTCCTCCCAGCACTGCAGCTCCCTAGCTGGGTGCCAAGCCCTGTCCCGATGCTTCCTCCATCCCCGTGCCAGGGCCCTGCAGCAGTCGCCAGTCAGCGGGGCAGGAGCAGCGGGGGACGTACCGGGACGGGCTGCACACTGGGGAGCTGCTGTAGAAGTTGGTGAACCGCAGCCCTCGGGAAGCCATCCGGTCCAGGTTGGGTGTGGCAGAAGAAGGGTGCCCGTAGCTCCCCAGGTCGCCGAAGCCCAAGTCGTCCGCCAGCAACAGGACGAAGCTGGGGGGGGCACCAGCCGCTCCGCGCAAGGCCAGCAGCACCAGGGCCCANCGACCACCTGACCCACGCGGGAAGCCACGTGGTCCAGCACCGCCGCGGGGCATGCCGGGGATTGTAGTCCGTCGCGGGAGGCACTTGAAAGGGGCTACGCCGGGTCGTACCTCGCGGCGGTGTCGGTCCCTTCCGCCTCCCGGACTGCCGTGTCCGGTGCAGGCGGCCTCCTGGGATCCGGGCCTGCCCCTGGGTGCTGCGGTCGAGGGTGGTTTATTAACAACAGGGGTTTCCTACAGAACCGCCCTCAGCGTTGCCCAGGTTTGGGGGCTGCGAACTCAGCCTGTGTGTCCAGCCCCTGGTGTCTGGGGGGAAAGGCCTCACGGCTGCCGGCACCCCAACCTGCTCCCAGCTGCACCAGGGCTGAGGCCGGGAAACCGTGAGGCTGTCCTGGCAGGAGACGGGCACCGCGGTGTGTGGTGGCCAGCGGACGTCCTCTCCACTGGGGCTGGGTGGCCCAGGTGGATGTCCCCTGCCCTCCTCCTGTGGCTGCCACCAGCCACCGGCCCAGCCAGCCCAGGCCGCTGGTCCCAGCTTCCCACCTTCTGGAAGCGCAAACGAAGCTGCTTTTCTCCAGATGTGCGCAGGGTGCAAAATCCCCTGGGACAGGCAGAGAGCGTGGCATTGTTTGGGGCAGGCTGGGTCCTGTGGGAGCCTGGGCACTTTTCAAGCAAAGTATGTTTTCATACAGCAATGATAGAGTTTCACATTCAGGCTCAAGGACTGCTGGTTGTGCCTGAACACAGGAGCTCAAATCCTGCAGATCAATGACTTCTAATCAGAGCAAGGAAGGGACAGTGCAAAGAGCAACAGCAATTCTCTGGTGGAAGGGAGTGATAAGGAGAATGAGGAGGAAAAGGGGAGGTTCTGCACCCCAGGAAGGCTGTACCCCATTGCTGTCTGCTTTTGAAAACCGGAGAAAGCTCGGAAGACAGACACAGAAAGGAATTGAGGTCTAATGTCCTGAAGACCTCCATTTGTTCAGTTTATCCAAAATAGGAGTAAGGCAAGACCAGAGATGGTGTACAAGCACAGGCACAGCGGTGGTGCTCTAGGATTAACCACACAGCATGGAGAGGTGAGGAATTTCAGCCCACAGACAAAGCAGGGGTAAAGCTGGCTAATGTCCAAGTCTGGATGTTCTCATGTAGATGCGCCTGTGTTTTGCATCCAGCCTGTGTGATTGATCTGTTCTGGATTTTCCTGTTATTACTACTCAGCATTTCTTAAGACCCATCCCACTTTTACAACCACTTTCTAATGTGCCAGTGAGCTCTGCTTTCCATTACTCCCTGTCCTCCATAGTTCAGACTGTCCCCGTAGCCCCTGGCCTTCCTATGTGTCTAGCCCCATGCTTCCTAACAGCCTGGCCCCTGGCACAAGAAGGATGCTGGGGCTGCTGCTGCTGTGCTCACTGCCATCAATTATTCAGGGCCAAGAGGCAGTGCAAGGAGGCTGGTGCTGCAGCAGGAGGTGAAACTGCTGCATAATTCATGGAGCCCACTTTGCTCATAGGGCATGGCAGTGCTTGCAGTGCAGTGCCCGGCCTCAGCGATCTGGGCGCTGGGGGCTGGCAGTCAGGACATTGAGAGGAGAGCAGCTGGGGCTCTGAGCTCTGGGCGGGGGGGGTGGGGCACAGAGTGGGGAGAGTGTTTCGGAGACCAGACAAGGAACAGGGTGGGAGGCATGGGACCATGTGCGCTGTGTGCAGGTAACTCGGCTGCAGGAAACTGAGCAAGGCATGGCGTGACTTCCCCAACCTGCACAGGCACCAGCGGGCATAGGTAGGACACACAGATGAACACTGTCCATGCGGCTGGGCGTGGAAGGAGAGGCCCAGGTGACTGCTGCAGTGCTGTGGGAGCACATGCTGAAAGACACAGGTGGGAACGGGCAGGGGTGGGTGTGATAGGCTTGTGTCCCTGTGAGCGGCTCATGACCACGTGGGATGTTAATGGGCTATATGTTTATGTGGGTACAACAGTTTCCTCTCTGTGTGTGCATGCACACATGTGTGTATGCCTGCATATGTGTATGTGTGCACGGACACGCATGTGTGCATGCATGGACAAGTGATCTTGCATGTGCACCTGTGGGAGGTGCATTCTACGTGTGCATGCATCACTGGCTGTATGCTGTGAGCATGCATGTGGGCAGATGGGTGGGTGCGCACTGTGTGCATGCATGCGGGGTGTGGGGGTGGGTGCATTCCGCATGCATGCATACTGTAGGGTGTGCATGCACTGCCTGTGTGTGTATGTTTTGGCAGACAGTATGCACGTTTGAAGAGCCAATCTGGTTACAGCCGTGGCATGCAAGCAGGGATGTGCAAGAGGGACGAGTCCAGCATACCCACGTGGTGCACACTGTATGTATGCACACATCTAGGCGCGCACATGCTGGCATGTCAGTTTGTGTGGTGCGCTCTGGGTATGCATGCACCATGTGTGCACTATGTGTGGGTGCACTCAGTGTCTGTGTATGTACACACACTGTGGATGCACACCGTACACATGCAGTGTGGTATAGGTGAGCCTGTGAGTGCACACACCATACGTATGCATTCACAGGGTAGAGCGTGTGCAGTGTGTGTTGGCATTTTGTGTGTATGCAAGCAGGCTGTGTGTGCATGCACTTTGGGTGAGCATGCGTGCATGCTGAGTGTGCGTGCCTTCCACCCTCTGTGCATGACGTGCATGTGCACTGTGTGCGCATTATTTGGTGTGTTCATGTGTGGTGTGTGTGTGCAGGTGAGTGTGTGTTGGTATGCAGTCTTTGTGTGTAGTCTGTGTGTGTGCATGCATGTGTTAGTGTGCAGTGTGTGTGTGCATGTGTGTTGGTGTACACTCAAGAGTGTGTGCGAGTGTGTTGGTGTGCAGTGTGTGTGTTGGTGTGCGCTCAAGAGTGTGTGCGAGTGGGTTGGTGTGCACTCAAGTGTGTGTGAGTGTGTTGGTGTGCAGTGTGTGTGTGTTGGTGTGCGCTCAAGAGTGTGTGCGAGTGAGTTGGTGTGCACTCAAGTGTGTGTGTGTTGGTGTGCAGTGTGTGTGTGTTGGTGTGCACTCGAGTGTGTGCGAGGGGGTTGGTGTGCAGTGTGTGTGTGAGTACATTGGTGTTCAGTCAGTGTGTGTGTGCGCATGCATGTTGACGTACAGTGTGTGTGTGTGTGTGTGTGTGCGTGTTGGTGTGCAGTCAGTGTATGAGTGTGTTGGTGTGCAGTGTGTT
>WAAD01003538.1:30373-54299 GCA_013389945.1 Fregata magnificens | reverse complement strand
GCTTCGTCGGGCTGCGCACGCTAGGGCTGGCCTGGAGGGGCTGCGGCGGGGCCAGGGCTGAGGGCAGGGCAGAGGCACGGGCTGCCTGCAGGAGCTGCCTGCCCGCTCCCCCACCTCTCCAGGGCAGCGTGACCACCAAAGGAGCTCTGGACACCCCGGTTTCAATAATCCTGCTTCCCAGGATTTGTGGCTGCTAAGGAGAAGGCAGAGGAGGAGTGGGAGAGAAGGAGGGAGCTTGCAGTGGGAGGAGGTGTCTGGCATGGAAGAGTGGGGAGGGCAACCTTGGGGTCGATGTGGGGTGAGGGCAGAGCACCCATTCCACGCGTGCAGGGGAAGAATCCCGGAGCCTGGGTTGTCCCCCGGGGAGCAGAGTTCTTGCATCTCCCTTGTCCTCCACCTGCCAAGGCTGGGAGCTGGGCCCTGCAGCCAGAGCAGGGCTGTGCTGAGGCTGCCGCTGCTCCCCTACAGAGTTGTTTCACCCCCTGCCTCTGCCTCCCTTTGCACAAATCTGCCTCTGAGCCAGCTCTGTGCTGCTCCCGTCGTAGCTGCGTCTCACCCATGCTGCACTGATGGCACAGGTGGCATTTCCAGGACGCCACTTGGCGCTGAGGGGAAGGGAGCGTGCCCCTGAGGCTGTCTGGTGCCGAGGGCTGAGAAGGGCTGAGGCTCTGGGGGAAAAGCTCACCCTGGAGTTCGAGGGCCGCAAACCACGAGGACAAGGGTCTGCAGGGCAGAGCTGCAGGGCACAGGGCAGTGTGGGCATCCACATGGCAGCTGCAGGGCAGCTGCTCCACCAAGGGCAGGCTCTGGACCCTTCTCCACCCCAAGCAGTGGCATCTGTGTGGCACTGTTGTGAAGCTGAGTTGCAGCTCCTTGGAGGAACACATTTCTCAAGCGAGCACTACCAAATTTCTTGCATAGCAGACTGGTCTCTGCTTTGTGCTCACAGCAGCCTGTTAATGTGGGTCTAGGGGTCTTTTGCTGGTGGGGCAGAGCAGTAAGGAGAGAATGCTGTGGGGTGGTGGATGGGATGCAGGGGTGTTTGTAGGCTGGGGTAATGTTCAAGGTGCTGTGAAATGGGGTCCCAGGGACATTGGCTAGCTCTGGGTGTTTGGAGAGCTCATATGTGTTGTCTTGGTGTGCTGGTTATACAGAGCATTGCAACAACCCAGTGATAATAGGCAGAGCTAGAAGCAAGCAAAGGTCTCTGTCCCCATGGGGCCAGGCCCTGGAGATGAGTGTGAAGCTTAGTGGATCCCCAGGAGAGGGACCAATGTGCCAGCAGCACATGCAGCCATAGCCTGGCATGCAGGATCAGGGCATGTGGACAATGGCTGCCTGAGTAGCAGGGATCCAGGATCGCACCAGGGAGGTGCAGGCATGGAGGGGCTATCGGCAGGGGGCACTGAAAGGGGACTGAAGTGCAGGAGAGAGTCTGTCTCCCTTCCAGGAGAAGGGTCAGAGTCACTGCTGCTTCCTGACGTGTGGAGACCTGGTCCCAGACCAAGGCCCTGCCATCCAAGTCTGAGGAGATACAGCAGGGGATTGCCCCCAACAGGCGGCCTTGGTATTCCTGGGCTGGGGGTGGTTCTGGACAGACATCCCGCAGCTTCCAGGTGGCAGATGGATCTGGGATGTCCCTCTGCAGCCCAGTACCACCCCTCACATGCCAGCTGGAGTCTCCTGATGGCCTCTCTGTGATCCTGTTCCTGACATTATTTTCCATAGGCCATGTCTGCTGCTTTCCATCTGCATGCATGCTTGGGCTGTAGGCTGGGTGCCAGGGGATGGCAGAGATGGCCTGTGTGGTAGAGGATGCTGCATGGGCATGTGAGACACCAGGAGTCAAGGAGTGGCTGGCTCAGCTTGTGCAGGAAGGAAGGGCTGGCCAAGTGTGCTGTGAGGAACTGTCACAGAATCACAAGGTGGTTGAGGTTGGAAGGTCATCTGGTCCAACCCCCTGCTCAAGCAGGGTCAGCTACAGCAGGTTGCCCAGGACCATGACCTGTTGGATTTCAAATATCTCCAAGGATGGAGACTCCACAACCTCTCTGGGCAACCTGCATCAGTGCTCAGTCACCCTCACAGTAACAAAAGTGGTTTTTTGTGTTCAGGTGGCATTTCATGTTTTTTAATTTGTGCCCATTGCCTCTTGTCCTGTCACTGGACAGCACTGAGAAGAATCCTGCTCCCTCTTTATTCCCTCCCATCAGATATTGATACACATTGATGAGATTCCTCCGAGCCTTCTCTTTTGTAGGCTAAACAGTCCTAGCTTTCTCAGTCTCTCCTCATATGAGGGATGCTCCAGTCACTTAATCATCAGAATGGCCCTTTAGGGCGAGAGGAAATGGCCTCAAGTTGCGTCAGGGGAGGTTTAGACTGGACATCAGGAAGAATTTCTTTACTGAAAGTGGTTAGGCATTGGAACAGGCTCCCCAGAGAGGTGGTGGAGTTGTCAACCCTGGAGGCGTTCAAAAAAGGTATAGACATGGCACTCCAGGGCCTAGTTTAGGAGTCATGGTGGTGTTAGTTGATGGTTGGACTTGATGATCTTAGAGGTCTTTTCCAACCTTAATGATTCTATGATTCTATGATTTGGTGGACTCTCTCCAGTATGTCCATGTCTTCCTTGTATAGGGGAGCCCAGAACTGGACACAGCACTCCACATGGGGTCTCACCAGTGCTGAGCAGAGAGGAAGGATCATGCCCCTCCTGGCAACACCCCTAACACAGCCCAGGATACTGTTGGCTTTCTTTGCCACAAGGGCACACTGCTTGGGTATGGTGAGCTTGGTGTCAACCAGAATCCCCAGGTCCTTCTTGGCAGAGCTGCTTTCTGGGCAGACAACATACAGCGTATACTGGTGCTATGAGGTTATTCTTCCCCAGGTGCAGTACTTTGCATTCCCTTGGTTAAGTTTCATGAGATTCCAGCTCATTTCTCCTCTCTGGATGGCAGCACACCCATCTGGTGTATCAGCCACTCCTCCCAGTTTTGAGTCATCCGCAAACTTGCTGACGGTGTGCTCTGCCCCATCATCCAAGTTATTAATGAAGATGTTATTAATGAAGATGTTGAGCAATATTGGCCCCGGTATTGACCCCTGGGGTACTCCACTAGTGGCTGGCCTCCATCTGGACTTTGTACCACTGGTCACAACCTTCTGGACCTGGCCATTCAGCAAATTATCAGTCCACCTGACTGTTCGCTTACCTAATCCATAGCTTATCAGCTTGCCTATGAGGATGTTACAGGAGACAGTATGAAAAGCATTACTTAAGTTGAGGTAAACAACATCCGCTGCTCCCCCTTCATCCACCAAGCCAGTCATCTTATACTACTAGGCTATGAGGTTGGTTAAGCACAATTTCCCCTTCATAAACCCGTGCTGTCCCATCCCGCCCTGCCACCTGGCACCCACCCCTGCCGTCTGCACCCATTTCATGGCTGAGTTTGTGCATAAGCTGTGTAAGGGGAGCCAGTGCCTGCCACAGCTGACAAGCGGGGTGCAGCTGGCTGTGGTTATCCCGGGCTGCAGAGCAATGTGGGGATGGCTATGATAGGGTGAAGGGGTCTGCCACCACATGTGTGTGGCCTGGTGCTGGCCATGCTGCGTGGACGCAGCCTGAGCCCTGCATGGCTGTGTAGCAGCCTGCCCAGACCCTGCCCAGACCCTGCGAGGCTGGGCTGTCTTCTCCAGCAATGCTGGGTGGTGTCCAAAGGGCAGACCTGGGCAGAGAGGAGGACCAGGGTGCTGGAGCTGTGGAGGGGCCTAACCCTGAGGCTGGCTGCAGCATGGGAATGGGGTGATGCCTCTTGCTGCTGGGACTTGGAGAAGGATCTGGTGTCTTTCCTGCCTAGAGCCAGGGCTGTGGTGGGTGCATTCGCTCCCTGCAGGAGGGGTTTTTCTTTCCTCAAAGCTTTCACAGAGCAGCCCTGCCCTCCTCCATAAGCACACACTGATGGATGCAGCCTTTGGCACCCCTCGTGTCTGGGTAGGTCTCCCCAGAGAAGCTGAACGCCCACTTTACTCCACAAAACTAGTGCCTGGGTCGTCATCTCACCCACACAGCAGCCTGAAAATGAAAGGTTAAAGTGAAATGAGCTTACGGTGTGGTTCTGTTTGAGCACAAGAGAAAGCTCCTTTCCCAGCCCGAGTCAATCCATGTGTCTCAGCCTCAAGCTGTGCGTGTGGACACTGCCCGCAGAGCGTCCTGCTGCCCTGGGGTCCTGTGCTGTGCCCGTGCTGCAACCCTCCCTGACCTGCCTTCCCATGCAGAGCTGGCTAGCTGCTCCCACTTCACCATCTTCATACTCACACTCACCTCCCCACCCCAGAGAGCATGCGGATGGCACAGGGCCTCACACTGCTGCCTCTCATACCATCTCACCGCACATACTGTGCCCGTGCCTCTGCTGTGGATGAGAGAGAGCAAGCCGCCCAGCACTGCGGGACAGGCAGGATGGTGCCACAAACCAGGCATTGGGCTGTCCCAGCTTTGGGGGCAAGTTTCTCCCTGGACGTTCAGAGACTTCCTAGGTTGTGCTGATGCTGACCTGGACGTGCGAGCCCAGGGCCATGTGTTCTGAGGGAATGGTGCAGGACGGAGCATGGCAGGGACTGGCTCACAGCAGGTCACCCAGGCTGTCACAACTCTTGGAGCCCTGCTCAAGAATTGCTTCCTTTGCTGTTCCTCCAGCTGTGGGCTGGGAAGCCAAGGTGCTGCTGGTCCTGTGGCACTGCGGCTGGGTCCAGCCATGTGCGGTGAGGGGGAGGCTGAGGCCAGCTGCCACAGGGCTTGCCGGAGGCCAGGCTGTGCTCCCTGGGCCCACGCCTGCCCCTGTTCTCAGAGGCTGCTGCCCTGCACCAGCACAGACACGCAGGCCAGGGGCTGGGGAGCACTAGGAGGCTCTGGCCACATTCCTGGCCTCTCCCTTCCCAACACAGGACAGCAGTGCCCAGCCCACTGTGTGGGTACCTGCCTCCTCCCACCGCAGCTGCCTGGTAGACACTGCCACATCCCAAGCAACAAGGGCCCCCAAGAGCTGCTTGGAGCATCTGTCTGTCCTGTGCCTGGACTGTGACTTGGCACTGCGCAGGGCTGTGGCTGGCCTGCCTGCCAGCTCACACAGAGGTAGGAGACGTTTCAGTTTCCTCTGCCCTGAAGGCTGCAGCATCAGCCCTGCCCCACCACCCCTCTGTGCTGCCTTATGGAGGGTGACAGACACTTGTCCCTGCATGGTCCTTGCTGGCAGGGACCTGGGAAGTGAGTGGCTGAAGGGGCCAGGGAAGCTCAGCCATGGGCTGCAGCTACACTCCTAGAGGGCTGTGCCACAGCAGAGAGCACCCAGGTGCCCTTCCCTGCACCACAGGATAGGACAGGATTAGCTGGTCACTTTCCCCATGCAAAACAGTCCCATTGCCTGACACCTGCCCCCCTTTCCCCTATAAACTCACAGCACTGAAGGAACACTACCCTTTTGCAATCTCAAGAGATCCCTCAACGCCCCCACTTTGTTCCTACCTCCATAATTTGCATTCTTGTGGCTGTGCAAACCAAGCTCAGCTGCTGTCCCACAATCCCTCCTTACCGTGTCCTGCTGCCCTGCCTGCACCCGTGCAGCTCTGTGCTGCCAGTTGCTCCCTGGAATAAGCAGCCCCATTGCCAGGCAATGGGGAAGACGTGCTGCAGGCAGGCCTTCGAACACAAAGTGCAGGCACAGGCTGGGACTAGGGCTGCGGCAGAAACAATTTGTGACTGGTCTTTAAATAAAGCAGGCTGCATGTCTTGCAAGAAGATACTTTTCCTGCAAAGCATACTGGGAGTGCAGCTGAGTGAGTAAGGAGCAGAGGGAGGAAGCAGACCACAGGACCATGCTGGCTGCTCAGAGCACCAATGCTGTGCCATGGCCTGTCAGGAACAGAGCAGGATATTCTCAGTGCCAGCCAAAGTAACACAGGAAATTGGTATTTTTCCCAAATGGGAGCCAAGTGCAGTTTCGTGCTGCAGGAGGCAATTGGGGCCCTGTGGGCTGAGGGCTAAGGGCTGAGGTTATGCCCAGTGGGTGATCCAAGCAGCGAGGAAGGGAGAGAACAGACTGAGGGGAGAGGAATGGGCTCGGGAAGTGTGGCAGACTGAGAACACCTTGGAGGTAGCAGGCTGATGGACAGTGCGTTCAAGGAAAGGTGTTACAGGAGAAGAGACTGCTGCTGGCAGCCCAGCTTTTCTCCTTTGCTAACCACCCTCTCCAAAACCCACTGATGGCCCCCCATCTGCAGCCAGCCCCCGAGCTGGCCAGGCCATGCAAGGCCCTCTCCTAGGCACTCTCCAGGCTTGGTGGTAGGACTGGGGATGCTCCTTGATGCTGCTTGTTGCTCTGCCTGGAGCAGGAGGGTGAGCTGTGCCCCCAGACAGTGCATCCTGCGGTGGATTTGGGGACAGGTAAGGCCTCAAACAGCTCCAGGGCTGCAGTCAGGGGCATCCAGAAAGCCCTCTGCATTGGTCCCTGGAGCAGGCTCCCAGGGAACAGGCTGTGGGAGCCCCTGTGTCCTTGGGGTCAGGGCTGGGGCAGTTGATGCTTGGAGCTGGGTGCTGAGGCAGTGGCTGTGGAATGGAGGCAGAGCTTGTATGACTGTTGGAGTGCATTTGGGGTGCTGAGGATTGTGCAGGGGGGCACTGGGAGGGCAGGGTGCTCGTAAGAGCAGAGCAAGGTGGGGTGGCGAGAGAGGAAAACTTGCAGGGTGCCCTGGAGCCCAGAAGTCCACCTGCCCTGTGCCATGCTGTGCCCCCAGGACTTTCTGACCCAAGGGGAAGGCTCTAGCCCTGCACAGCACCACAGCTGCCTGCAGTGAGGCCAGCTGTAAGCCAGGAGGTTGCTCTCTGCTTGGGGCCACCCTGTGCCGGAGCCACGCTCTTTTATTCATCACACTGAGCTGCTCTTCCACACCTTGCTGCTTCCCAGAGCTTGTCTCTCCCCCACCTCTTGCAGCTGTGAGAGGCTGCTGCAAGATAACATTTCAGAAGATGGAGCAGACACGTCTACAGCAGAGAGACTGGGCTGGGAAGCTTGTAGCAGCTCTGCACAAAGGAGATGATGTGCAGTCAATCATCAGATGCCCCCACCCTGCACACTGCATATTTAATGGCTCTTTGGGTCTCAATGTTTAAATCTATCTAATGAGCATTTAACTGCCGTTCAATATTTAATGCCTCGGTGTTCAGTGTAATAATCCCATGTATCACAGTGAGTGCTGGTCCATCACCCTGGGCATGGGGAGAGGCATGCTGCAGGAGAAGATTTAGCACAGGGCAAGGGAGGCCGGGGGATCTGCTCCATAACACCTTTTGAATGGATGGCAGGTTATCTCTGCACCATGAGCTCTTTCTGCCTCTCTGATGTCTGACTCTTCTCAGTGGTGCAGTAGATGCTGGAGCTTGTCTGTGCTGGCTGGGAATGAGGGCCTGGCATCCTGCTGCTGGTCTTGCACTGGCAGGGTGAGGAGCTGTGGGCTGGGAGCAGTTCCGGGCAGCCTGTGACACTCGCTGCACAGTGACACCCTGTCCTCAGCCCACAATGCCATCCCACACTGAGCATCTGCCCACAGCTGCTGAGCTGGTTTGCAACCCGCTGGTTGGCTCTTCTGACCAGGCAGCCCCACTGTGGCTGTTACACCACAGAGGCTGCATCAAGACCTCTGGACACTGGGCCGTGACTGCAGGGCCTGCCTCTGTCCCTGCTGTCCCCGCCACTGCATCCCCCAGGGCTGCAGCCAGCACAGACAGGAGTGAGGAGAGCAATGCCATGAGCCGTGTATCCCTGAGAGCGCTGGGAGATGAACTGTGGGGTGGCAGGGACAGGCCACAGGGGACTGCTGAAGAGCACAGACCCAGCAAGGGCAAGCGGAGCAGGACAGCCTTCGTCTGGCACTCCCTACCCTCTCCAGCAGCCCTCTCCTCCCCTGAGCCATGTGGCTGCGCTGGCTCCTGTGCAGGTAGAACAGAACAGAACAGAACAGAATAGGATAGATTAGAATAGAATGGAATATTTCAGTTGGAAGGGACCTACAATGATGACCTAATCCAACTGCCTGACGACTTGAGGGCTGACCAAAAGTTAAAGCATGTTATTAAGGGCATTGTCCAAGTGTCTCTTAAACACTGACAGGCTTGGGGCATTGACCACCTCTCCAGGAAGCGCTGTCCCAGGGTTTGACCACCCTCTCGGTAAAGAAAGGCTTCCTAATGTCAAGTCTGAACTTCCCCTGGCACACCTTTGAACCATTCCCAGGCGCCCTGTCCCTAGATCCCAGGGAGAAGAGATCAGCACCTCCCTCTCCACGTCCCCTCCTCAGGAAGCTGTAGAAAGCAATGAGGTCGCTCCACAGCCTCCTTGTCTCCCAACTAGACAAACCCAGAGTCCTCAGCCGCTGCTCATAGGACATGCCTTCCAGCCCTGTCACCAGCTTTGTTGCCCTCCTCTGGATGCATTCAAGGACCTTCACATCCTTCTCAAATGGTGGGGCCCAGAACTGCACACAGTATTCAAGGTGAGGCCACATCAACGCTAAATACAGCAGGATAATCGGCTCTCCTGACCAGCTGGTTATACTGTGTTTGATGCACCCCAGGATGCGGTTTGCCTTCTTGGCTGCCAGGGCACACTGCTGACTCCTATTGAGCCTGCTGCTGACCAGCACCCCCAGATCCCTTTCTGCAGGGCTGCTCTCCAGCCACTCCTCTCCCAGTTTAGATGCACGTGTCTCTCCCTGCACTGTATTTGTTTGTGCACTTCAGTGAGTTTGCACACGCTAGCTAGTGGTGTTGCAAAGGCTTTCAGACCCCATGGGGCTTGTTCTGGTTCCTGGGACCTCTGTCCTCTTTTGCAGAAAAGCTGAACCCCAAGGCCTTTGTTTGGGAGTAGTTTCAGTAGTTCTGTCCAGATGATTCAGTTCCTGAGAACACGCCCCATGCAAGAAGGGTCTGGGGTGTGAAAGACCCACATTTCTCATCTGCACTCTGAACTGCAGTGGGAACCAGTCCCATGCATGCAAGTCTTTTCCTTCTGAGGTGCAAAGTCCCTCTTCCTCCATGGGCCTGAGCTGCAGGCATCTGCTGCTGCTGAGCCCTGAGATCCTCTTTGCTCCCCCGTTGTTTCCCAGGCCCGCAGGAGCGGCCCAGTGTACCCAATGCAACAGTCTCAGAGCGCCGCGATGAGTAGAAGCAGAAGGCTGGGGATTTAATCTTGCCTAGCCATCCTGGATGGGCGAGGAATAGCTGCAACCACAGCAGAAGTGCTGCATCTCCCACGCTGAGCCATGCCTACAATGGATGGTGCGGAGGGAGGGTGGCTGTGGTAGAGCGGTTTGCCCCTGTGATGGGACTGGCGTGTGCTGTGGCGTGGGGCCTGCGGGGTGCCAGGGCTCCTTTGCTGTGCTCAGGTTGTGGGTACTAGCTGCAACACAGATCAGTGGCTGTGGGGCTTCCCGCATGGGCACTGGCTGCCGTCCTGTGACGGGCAGCACATATCCTTTCACCCTGGTCAGTGTCCTGTGGAGGCAGATCTCTGCAGCCAGTGGCTGCAGCCTGATTTACCCCTTCACTCAGTGAAAGACCGGTAGCCAGGAGAAGAAAGTGCCTGTTTATGTATGGTTTAGGAACAAGCAGGTACAAAAACAGTAAGTGTGCAGCTGGAGTGTGCTTCAAAGTGCCGTCCTGTGTGACTTGCTCCTGTGAGGCTCACTGGGGCACAGTCCATGGAGTGCTCAACAGACTAGCTTCCACGCCCAAGCTGCTCGCTTCGCTCAGCACTGGTCCCGTGCCACCCTCTGTGGTGACTGAGACCCACCAGCCAGGAGCTGGGTGACAGGACCACTGTGTGTGGCCTGTGCCCTTCTGCCTGCTGTGGAGGTGGCTCTCTGTGCAGTGCAGCAGTGTGTGACTTTTCCAGGGTCTGGTTTTCTCCTCATGTTCCTGCTCTTCCATGGCCATTACTGCAAAGGCAGTTTGTAGATGTGCTTGTGCCTGGAGCAGGCAGTGATGTAGTGTAGAGTGACCTCAGCTCCCAGAGGAATGGGCACAACTGCCCTGGGGGAGCCTTGCCTATAAGGTTTATTGCTGAACAGATGCCCTTGGTGCCAAAGGTGAAGTATGTTGACAAGAGTCATCACAATCAGGCTTTTGGCCCATGTAACAGATTGTACATGAGAGAAGGATGAGACCTGGAAGTTACCAGAGTAGTTCCTGAGGAATCAGTTCATGGGGACGGGGACAAGGAAGACTGGTGTGAGCTGGCTGTGGTAGTGCATGCTTTCTGGGTATCATAACATTGTCACTGTCATGATGCCAGGGTTGGGCTGGTGTGAGTGCACAGTGTGTACTCCTGGTGCCTTGGGCTCAGGGTCCTGCTCCGTCTGTGAGTGCTGTGCATTAGGATAGTGTTCCCGATTGTTTCATGGGTTTGTATGCCACAGCCTGTGCCCAGGATGGTCCCGTGGCACAGGGTTGTGCTCACTGGCTGCTCTGCCTGGTGGTGCCATGGGTCTGCCTATGTCTTACTGGAAGCAGGTGCCATGTAGAGCTTTAGTCGTGGCAGAGACTGGGGGAGGCATGATTGCCCAGTGCTGCTGGATTAGGAAGCTAGGCAGGCAGGCTTGACAGCGTGTCCCATCTGCATCTCCTTTGTACTCAATATCCATGTCAGCATGCCAGGATGTGCCTACACCAGAGATGGTGAGAAGGGGAACACTGTGCCCAGAGGCAATTTGATATATGTACAGGAAACTGTTGTGCGCACGCTGTCCCTGGAGCTCCGTCCAAGCAGATCTTGGGCAGTTACATCATGTTCAGCAATGCTGTGGCATGTTGCCCCTTTTCTGCAGTCTCTGTTTCTTGGGGAAACTGAGCACCTCCTTTGCACGCATTCTCTCCATGGCTGTTACCCTGAGGTAGACTGCTGTGGCCCTTGCCCTGCAGCCCAAAAGAGCTTTGATTCCTGGGGCACTTCATGCCCTGGGCTTATGACTGCAGCAGCTACATCCTCCCTGGGCAGGCCTACAGATGTAAGGCAGTGCCTTTGCGCCAGTGGGGTCTGGGGCAACTGCTCGTGTTCTGGCATGAGCCATGCCCGCTTCCCAGCTGCCTGCCTTGTGCCCTGCTGCCCCTTGGCAGCACACCCCAGCAGGCAGGGTCCTCTGACGCCCGGGGAGGGATGCCGAGGATCCTGCCTCTCGTGTCTGCAGCACTGGTGTGCCCAGGTATGTCACTTCCCAAGTGCTCGCATGGGTGAGATGCAGCCCCCACCCTGCTCCAGACAGCTGCCTCCAAGCATGTCCCGAGCACCCACCACATGCTCCTCCCTTGGCTGTGGGAAAACTGCTCTCTCTGGTGCAGTCTGCGGAGGGTCACTCTCTGCTGGCTCAGAAGAGCTCCTCCGCGTCCAGGAAAGGTGCCTGCCCTGCTCTGGGAGCCCCAGACTGGCAGAGCTGTGCCCTGAACTGAGCACTAGCACACTGAGCAAACTCTGCTGTGGTCTCATCATAGCAGCCTGCTGTGTTAATATGTCTCTGTGAAATCATCCCCTGCAGCTAAACTATGCTCGGCCTCCCCCGATTTATCTCTCTCCCTGCCCCACTCACCAGCCCTTTCCAAAATTATCATCTCTGTCTCTGTCCCTGTCCCTGTCCCCAGCCCAAGACCCATTCCCAGTCCCATCGCCATCCCCACCCCAGCACCATCCCTGTCCCCATCCTGATCACTGTTCCTATCCCTGTCACCAGCACAGTCCCCACACCTATCCCCACCCCTGTCCATCTCTGTCTCCATCCCGGCAGCTCCCTCCCCACCCGCTGGCTACTCCTGCAGATCACTGCAACTGACTTCCATAGTTTCTGAGGGAGAGAGATACCTGATTAATCCCAGAGTGAGCTGTAATCACATGGCAATAACTGCACGACTCGTGCTTATCTGAATGTGTAATCACAGCAATGAATAATATTCAGGGCTTAGCACCTCACTAATTAGCATGCTGCCAGGAGGGGAGAGGCTGCCATCAGCTTTGTGCAGCAGGTCCGATCCGTCTTCGGGCCGGGCTCTGCTGTGGGGAGGGGCAACGACCCTTGTCCTGTCAGGACACGAGTGGAGTTGCCAACTGCCCCTGCTCCAGAGGCCCCACACATGCTGCCAGACAGCACGTGTGTAGTTCCTGACCCACCACCCCAGCGGGGACTTTTGTACCCCACAGCCCAGCTGTGGCTGGGAAATTGTCCCACGTCATGCAGTGACTCCTGTTCTGCTGCAAGGTCCCCAGCTGCCTCTGCTCCAGGCAGCAGCCGTGCCCCACTTGGCCCTGTGTGCTCACGGAGGACGTGGTGGCAGGGCACTATTCCTTGAGCCCTGTGTCCCCCATGATGGCTGTGGGGCACCTGTGCAGCGTGGACACACCAGGCCATGCCATGCTGTGCTGTGCTGACATGCAGGTGGGCACCCAAGGGAGATGCTCCTGGTCCCTTGGCTGGCAAAACTGCTGGCTTACATGCAGCCCCTTGTCCACCTGCTGGTCTCTTCCAGCCTGCGCCAGTGAGGCAGAGTGCTTTGGTGCAGCACAGAGGTGACAAACCATGGTTATCCTGGCCAAAGCCAGTCCCTGCAGAAATATCCCCTGGTACCATCAGCGTCAGGTGGCAGAGATGGTGTCTCCCCAGCCTCACTACATTCAGTTTCATGGACCCAAAGGGAGCAGGAGGCCCTTCTGCCGTGGCCGAGTGTGACAGAGCAAGGACCTGGGAGTGGAAACCTCTGCAATGATCTGTGCCTGTGCCATCCAAAGTACTCCTTCCTGAGAGCCAAGAGGGACAGGCTGACAGTGCTGCCTGTGCAAAGCTCTCGTGGGGTGCAATGAACCACCACTGCCCATATCTGTTAACCCTGCCATCTGAGGGGGCAGAGACCCCCACCAGCTCAGCCCGTAGACTTCAGCACTCCTGTCGTTCCCAGAGAGCTGCCGTAAAGTGATGGCCTACCTGCAGTGGGTCCGAAGCTGCTGCCTCTTCTCACCACTTGCAGGCAGCCCTCAAGGTATGTTGTGGCACTGATCCACTCTCTGCTGGCCAGCCAGTTCTTCCCTTACCTGGCCCCAGCCACCACAGTTCTGAGGCTAATGTAACACATACCAGAGACATCAGCCAGTCCTTGCCAAGCAGAGCAAGACTTGACATGAACCAGCGACACACATACCAGAGTGAAAAGACACAGTGTCCAAATGAGCAGTGTCCACAACTGCATGTAGCATGTGGTGAGCACTGCCTGTGTGCGTGCACAGTTAGCAGTGAGCACCATCCACGTGTGTGTGCTGCCTGTGATGAGCACTGCCTGTGTGTGTGCATGGCCCATGGTGAGTGCTGCCCACAGTGAATGTTGCCTGCAATGAGCACTGTTTGCGTGTGTGCACAGCCCAGATGAGCCCTCCCTGTGCATGCATGCATGCGGCCCTGCATGTCCTTGCTCTGCAGACAGTGTGTCCCGCTCTCCAGCACCATGATGGCTGAGGTGCGGGGGTGTGGAAAAGTGGCTGCTTTTCAACACTCTCTGTGGCGAGAGCCTGGGGCAATGGGGGCCTGTCGCTCTAGCAGGGCCAGGGCACAAGGGCAGAGGGCTGTGCCATGGCCAGGCTGGGACAGGATGTCCTTGCAGGCAGGCAGGCAGAGAGGCAGCCTCTGGAAATGTGCAGTGTCACCAAATTAAAGGCTTAATTAGCAGGCATGTTTCCCTTAAGGACCTGTCGCCTCATTATCATAGAGAATGGTGATTAAGCAGCAGGAAGGGGCAGGTGCTGCCAGCAGAACCCCGGGGAGGCAGGCAGTAAGCACTCATTCCTGTTGCAGGGCAGCGAATGTGTCCGACATGTCCAGGTCTCACGCTGTCCTCCTCTGACAGCCTCCTCGTCTCTCCACCCCATCCCAAGCCAGTCCTGCCCTGAACATCTCACTTTACCCAGCTCAGCTGTCTCCCTACAAGCTCCCCCTTCCAAGGGCAGATGGTTTCCATTTGCAAGCCTGTCCCCAGGAGGATTTGCTGGCTTGGTGATGTTGGGCTGGAGGAGGCCAATGGCATGGCATGTGGAGGATGGCTCACCCACCCTGCAGCACTGCCGGGGGATGCTGCTGTGAGAGGAGCCCAGGGAATTCGTGGTGCTCAAACAGGGCCAAGCATGCACAATGGCATCTCAGACAATATCCAGGACAGATGCTGGCCCCTGTGAGACTTGGTTAACTAAATGTCCAGAAAGGCCTGTGCCACATGCTCCCTGCAGAAATTAATTCTCTGGGGAGGCCAGACTACGGCAGCGTGTGTGGCCAGGTGCTGCAAGGCTCCCTTCCCCTTCCCTTTCCCCTTGTCCAAGGCTGACAGAGGGTCTTCCAGGGATCTGGCAGGATACAGCGGCCTTCACCCTAGAGCTGCCAGAGCCAGGACAGCCATCTCCAGCGAGGCTCTGCCCAGGACCTGCCTGCGGACACAACTGGGGTGCAATCAAACGCTGGCCCCTGAGCAACACCCTTCAGCAGACGGTGGCCTGGTCAGGTGCAGGAATGGGTACCCCCCACAGGGACTGTGGTGACTCCAGCCTGTGCAGTGAGGCCTGCAGGGAGGGGACGAACATCAAAGTGCCTGGGCCATGCTGGCCTGGTGCTGCTGCACCCCTCAGCAAGGGGAGAGGGCTTACAGGAGGCAGCATACCTCTAGGGTGACCGTGACAGAGGGAAAGGCCTTGGGACAAGCCATGTAGGAAAAAAAACGGAGGCCGTGGAGATGTACAGAAACCAAGGCGCTTGCTCACCAAAGCAAGATCACACTGGGCTAGCCTGACACCTCTTCCTGCAGTCATGTCCCTTTCGAGACTGAGGGGCTGCAGCATGTCTCCCATCTGGACAGAGCTCCTGGCCACCTCAGGGAAGCTGGGCTGGGTGTAGAGTGTGCCAGTCTGTCTGGAGCAGGGCTGGGCTGGAGGAGATTGATCATAAAATCGTAGAATCATAAAATCACAGCATGGTTTGGATTGGAAGGGACCTTTAAAGATCATCTAGTCCAACCCCCCTGCCATGGGCATGGACATCTTCCACTAGATCAGGTTACTGAAAGCCCCGTCCAACCTGACCTCGAACATTTCCAGGGATGGAGCATCTACAGCTTCTCTGGGCAACCTGTTCCAGTGTCTCACTGCCCTCAGTGTAAAACATTTCTTCCTTATGTCCGATCTAAACCTACTCTCACTTTAAAACCATTGCCCCTTCTCCTTTCACTACAGCGCTTGGTAAAAAGTCTTTCTCCATCTTTCTTACAAGCCCCCTTTATATACTGAAAGGCTGCAGTAAGGTCTCCCCGGAGCCTTCTCTTCTCCAGGCTGAACAACCCCAACTCTCTCAGGCTTTCTTCATGGGAGAGGTGTTCCAGCCCCGTGATCACTTCTGTGGCCTCCTCTGGACCTGCTCTAACAGGTCCATGTCTTTCTTGTACTGGGGACCCCAGAGCTGGATACAGTGCTCCAGGTGGGGTCTCACGAGAGCAGAGTAAAGGGGGAGAATCACCTCCCTCGACCTGCTGGCCATTGACTGTAACTCTTTGGACATGGCCATCCAGACAATTCCTGATCCATCTAACAGTCCATGCAACAAATCCATCTCTCTCCAATTTAGCAGCAAGAATGTTGTGAGGGACTGTATCAAAGGCCTTACAGAAGTCTAGGTAGGTGACATCCGTAGCTCTTCCCTTGTCCACTGATGCAGTTACTCCATCGTAGAAGGCCACTAGATTAGTCAGGCATGATTTGCCCTTGGTGAAGCCTTCTTGCCTGTCTCTAATCACCTCCCTGTCTTCCATATGTTTCAACATGTCTTTCAGGAGGATCTGCTCCATAATTTTACCAGGCACAGAGATGAGGCTGACTGGTCGATAGCGCCCAGGGTCCTCCTTCTTACCCTTTTTAAAATTGGGCATGATGTTTCCTTTTTTCTGAGGACTTTGCCTGGTTGCCATGACTTTTCGAATATGATGCAGAGTCAAGCGCAGGTGGTCCTTAGGCTGGCTGGTGGCCTGGCTGCAGAAGGTCAGTGTGCCTTGTTGCCCATACAGGGCACAGTGGCACACCCAGCCTCAGGATCAGGAGCGACCAAGAGGGCTTGGAGCCACCCGCAGAAGGACCACAGGCAGGTACTTTGTTCAGGCTGAGCCCTGCCTCAGCCCAGCCTTGCTGGTCTGCACCAGTTGGGGTGGGTGCTGCCAACTGCGGGCAGCACGGAGATGGGGCTCAGTTTCACATGGCCCCAGTCTGTAGGCAGAGAAGCTGGCTGGTATGATCTGGGAGACCAGCATCTGTTTTCCCAGTGGGGACTGTAAAACTTTGGCTTGTTTGTGAATCCTGGGAGTACACAAATTGTACGCCTCGGTGCTGGCAATGCCACCCCAGAGGAGATGCAGTTGTTTCTTGGTGTAAGGCTGGTCAGGACTTGCATTCAGGGTTCTTTGCAAGCTGGTAGAGAGAATACTTTGAAAATACATTTATATGAAAAATAGGCTCAGAAGGCTGAGCACATAAAGGGCTGGGCTGTGCTCAGTGGGGTGGAATAAAGTCTTCTACTATGTGAGGTTAACTGTACTTTGTGAAGCACCAGGGAAGCTGAGAGGCTCCACATAAACTCTGGGCGCAAGACAGCTGCATGTTGCCATGCTCAGGGGCCTGCAGCATTTCTGCACACTAGGTAAGGTGGTTTGCAATTCTTGGGAGAAGCACAAAGATTGGCATTCAGAGAAAGAGTCAAAGTGTGAACCTGAAAAGAGGCCAAGGGAGAGTTCAGTACACCAAGGTGTCTGTAGCACCAAAGCAAATTCCTCTACAGAAAAACAAAAGCTAGGGTAGAGGTTTGGAGTAAGGACTGTGGCCAGACTATATCAGCATCCTGATGGGTGTGATCTGGTTAGAGGGAGAGCGATAACTCTGCATTACAGCATAGGAAGCTCTAAGTAAAGCTTTTTATGTCACCTACCTGCCTGATCCTAGGCTCAGCATTGCTGATGGTTGCATCCTAGTAAAAGCATTCTTAAGTCTTGCAATAATGTTTGTCTTGTGTTGAGGGTTATCTGAGGCACATGCCAAGACTTCACATTCAACAGGTGGGTGCTGAGAGCAGCCCACTGCAACATGGTCAGGTGCCCAAGAGACAAGCTGTTTGCCGTGCAGCAGGATGGGCTAGAGAAGGAGCTGGTAACACAGGACATTGGTGCAGAAGAGGCATTTTCACTAACAAGCGTTAGCTAGAGACTCCTTAGCCGCAGGACTACAGGGACTGTGTCCAAACCTCAGCATGGGAGGTTTCCAGAGCAGGATAATGCTGCTGAAAGCTGTGCATAGGCTGTAGGTGGTGATGTTCTGGAGCTGCCTCCCAGCACAGCACAAGCAGTGAGGGCAGGAAATGCGGTAAGATACGAGATGCCTTATATGTGACTACGACATGGTAGTGCTGCATGACATAGTTTTTGAGAAAGGATGGGCTGCAGCCAGTGGCCTAGGACTGCCACCTCACTCCCCCTCACCATATGCCTGTGCTGTCTGCCCAGGTAGATTACAGCCCGAATCAGGCAGATGCACAGTGGGATACATGCACTCATCAAAGCCTCTGCTGCAGCAAGCAGAGGGCTGAGCATGGGGTGCCCTTAATGGCACACTCAGAGGCTGCTGCTGGCAGAGCCCAAGGCTTATCTGTGTCAGCTAGGAAGATCTGACATTTCAGAGTCCCACAGCAGCTGCTCCTACACCATGAGCTCAGGGAAAAGAGACAGCTGCACCTTCTGCTATCATCAAGAGTTGGAAAACACAAGACCTCATCCTGCATTTGTCCACCTTTTAGAGCTCTTCTTGGACCACCAGCTTTGTACCAAACATCCAGGAATGGCTGTGAAGGGCACAGCATGGGATCCAGCATATGGGACATGGCACAGAGAAGGAGTCCCGGAAAATATCCAGTTTATTCTATGAGCAGCCAGGCAGGACTCAGTGCAGAGGCAGAACGCAGCCCAGAGACGCTGGGTCCAAGCAGACCCCAAATGCAACTATGGCATGTGCACCAGCAGTGCTGGTGGGCAAATGAAGCCGCTGGGCACTCGCCATGGGAAGGGCAATGTGGGGGATAAATGCTGTATGCCTTCTGTTGGTGTCTGGGCTGCTCTGTACCCACGGTCGCAGAGGTGGCCCAGCAAGGAGTGGCGGTGCTCAGAGCGGGAGGCAGTGAGGCCAGGAGGGTAGCCTGGCAAGCTCTCAGCAAGCTGTCCCTACACCAACACGGCTCACCCTGGCTGGGGACAGTGTCACTGTGCCCAAGGAGCAATGCTGTCAGTCATGGCCTTAGCCCAAAGCTTCAGGCTCCTTGTGCTGGAATGGGGCCATGGTGCACCCTGCAGGTAAGGACCCAGACCCTGAACTTGGCTCGCCAGTCTGTGGGACTTGGAGCCCAGGAAAGACCTGAGGCTTTGCCTGAGGTAGCCGGTGCTGCTGAGGAGCCACACTGCGATGTTTTTCTGTCATCACAGGTGGTGGGTGATGCATCATCTCCAGCCAGAGCTTTCAGCAGTGTGACTCTAACAAAGCTCTGAGCATTGAGTTCAGCAGGAATCACCCTCATCAAGGGCTACAGAGAGCACTGGTGAACTCGCAGCTGGAGTGCTGTCCAGTGCACAGGCTTGTTGGCACACTCTGCCCAAGGCATTAGCTCTGTCCTTGCCTGTGCTCAGCTAGAGCCAATTGCTCCTCTCCTTGAAGCCAGTCCCTAAGCACTCAGAGTGCCTTGGGAGAAGTGGTGTCACTATATGGTGAGAGAGGCATTTTGCTGGCACACAGAATCATAGAGTGGTTTGGGTTGGAAGGGACCTTTAAAGATCATGTAGTCCAAACCCCCGGCCATGGGCAGGGACATCTTTCACTAGAATCATAGAATCATAGAATCATTAAGGTTGGAAAAGACCTCTAAGATCATCAAGTCCAACCATCAACTAACACCACCATGACTCCTAAACTAGGCCCTGGAGTGCCACGTCTACACCTTTTTTGAATGCCTCCAGGGTTGACGACTCCACCACCTCTCTGGGCAGCCTGTTCCAATGCCTAACCACTCTTTCAGTAAAGAAATTCTTCCTGATGTCCAATCTAAACCTCCCCTGACGCAACTTGAAGCCATTTCCTCTCGTCCTATCGCTAGTTTCTTGGGAGAAGAGTCCAGCACCCGCTTCCCTACAACCTCCCTTCAGGTAGTTGTAGAGAGCGATAAGGTCTCCCCTCAGCCTCCTCTTCTCCAGACTGAACAGCCCCAGTTCTCTCAGCCGCTCCTCATAAGACTTGTGCTCTAGACCCTTCACCAGCCTCGTTGCCCTTCTCTGGACACGCTCCAGCACCTCAGTGTCCTTCTTGTACTGAGGGGCCCAAAACTGAACACAGTACTCGAGGTGCGGCCTAGACCAGGTTGCTGAAAGCCCCGTCCAACCTGACCTTGAACACCTCCAGGGATGGGGCGTCCACAGCCGTGTTTTGACTCTAACCAATGCCAGAGCAAAAGCCTCTTCCAGAGCTGCCCAAGAAGTTCTCTGCCCATGTCCTGGCCTTCCTGGAGACTGGACTTGGATGGAGGCTGAAGGAGCTGGCATGGCCAGGCACGATCCCCTCTGTGCCGCCAGGAGTGCTGGGCACGCTGCCGGCCCCGCAGCAACTGCCAGCCTGGCTCTGACCGCAGCTGGCTCCGACTGCAGCTGGCTCCAGCCCAGCTGTGACCCCAGCTGGCTCCAGCCTGGCCCCTCTGCTTTCGTGTGCAGATCTCTTTCACTGTGCAGTGCACCAGAGCATGGGAGCAGCCTCTGCTGCCATGTCCTTCGCTCCAAAGGGCAGCAATAGAGGCGGCTTCAGCCAGCCTTCCACCTCCCTGCCATCCCATGCTGTGCCTTGGGCCAATTAGTGATGGGAAGAGCAAGCGTGAAGTAGGGAGGCTCAAAGGAGTAGGGGGAGCTGAGCTGTCCCTCTGATGCTGGGCCCTGCTGCCCCATTACTTGCCCCTGTCAGGGCCTGCAGGATCTCAGCAAAGTGCCCTTACAGAAGTCTGGACGTGGGGAAGGCAGTTCCCTGCTCCAGATGCAGCACAGCTCATGCACTGAGTGTGAGATTCACAGATACCACCTGCCTCTGCTTCCCTGGAGTGAGACCTGTACCTTGGGCATTGCATAGCACCCCACATGAAGACACAGCAGCCATATCTGCTCGATGGTGGGCAGGAAGCTGGGCCACCTGGATCCCCGCCGCAGCCCCCCAAAGTCCACCTGGCTGTCTGGTCCTCTGGTCTTGCAATGGTCATCATCTGAGCTCCTTCCTTGTGGGGTGTACATCACCGCCCAGAGGATGAGTGCCTGCGGAGTCTCCTCGGCTCCTTTGCTGGACTTGGTTTCCCAGCCCTGCACTGTGGGGTGCCCTAGCATGCCTAGAAGCAAACTCTGCCAGAGCTGGGCAGCTCCGGCTGCCCTCTGGGTCTGGCCCCTTCCCCTGCCTCCCCTGGGTCCCCTGTGTGGTCTCTACTATCCTCCCGGCTGCCAGACTGGAGGGACCAGATGGGCCCTGCCTCCGCCTGGCTCCGCACTCCTGTCTGGGAGACACGGCTTCCTGCTGCTTCCCACTCGCCAGCATTTGCATTGCACTTTTTCTCTGACCTTTGGAGAAAGCAACGCAGATGGCGTGCTCTGTTCTGCACACTGAGGCCCCCGTGCTCCGAGGCACAGCACTTGTCTGCAGTCCCTGCCCTGTGCCAGCCCCAGGTGGGGACCCCCTACAGCCCTGTTGAGCCCGCTGCCTGCTCCCTGCGGCTGGTGTGCCCATATCCCCCAGGAGTGTGTGTAGCACCATTGACCTGCCCCATTGCAGAGCCCCCCATTTGGGACTCCCACTTCACCGAGCCAGAGCCTGTCTGTGTGCTGGTTCAACCTCCCGCATTGCACACCAACAGACTGACCTGCCTTATGTGCTTGTACACATGGTGTCATACCTAAGTATCTCTTCGGAGGCTGAGGCTCAGCCAGGACTGGCATGGCGTGTGGTCATTCAGGGTTGTGTTCATAAGCTTCTCATCTCTGCATGGACACAAACGTGGGTCCACTCCACAGGACTGTGCTGGGACTTCCCTAAGTGGCAGAAGGAGGGATGGCTTCCCATTCCTCGGGCTTGCCCTGGCTCGGAGGTGCTCACCTCCTTTGGCCGTGTGCATTTTGTGGGTCAGTTGCATGTACAGGCATTGGCATGGGGTTCCTCATTGTCCGCACTACACATGCTGACTGCTGCAGAGATCCTCTAAGCTGAGCACACTTTTGGCTGTTCTCCCCTGAGGGATGTCTCTTCTCCCAGCTCATACTGGCTCTATTTCACACTTGGTTGCTCTCAAGGGAAGCTGCCACATTCAATATGTCAGATGCTGCTCATATTGAGCTGCCCCTTGCCTGGGCTGTGATGTGAAGGAGCTCAGGAGTGGGCTGCCCCACCACAGCTCAGGGAGACCTGGGAAAGGGTCTCCCACTCTGCCCCTTCCTGGGGGCTGCTGGCCAAAAGGAAGAGGTTTTGCTCCACACCACCCCACTGAGGCCTGTCCCTCGCAGTTTAATTGCTCCCTGTGCCATGCAGCCAGGACCTGCTTACTTGACCTCCACCAGGACCTGTTCACGTGTCGTTTTGCCTAGGAGGGTTCTTAGGGCTGTGAGCCCAGTACCCATCCCACTCCCCTGTGTCTAGGGTCTGGTCCCATTCCTATGACCCCAGGACCTGTTTCCCTCCTGTGCAGCTGGGACTTGTTCCTAACACCATGGGGCTGCAGACATTATCACAGCACCAGCTCTGAACTGCTGGTGTGAGCACTGCAGTACTCAGAAAACGCTTGGAGTCATGAGACTGGGGGAACGTGTCAGCTTTATGGGAACAGTGCGTTCTCGGCTCTCCAGGCTCGTGAAGGAAATCCGGGAAGTTTGCCTCCATGAGCTAAAAAATACCCAAAGAATTGCGACTAAACATCTCATGATCAAAACCCGGCCAAAGGCACAGACAGAGCCTGGACGCAATTTCCAAGCCTCTGAGGTGGCAACACTGACCTGGAAAGTATCAGGAAGACATCCCTTGGTGGCTGCAGCTCCCTTCACAGAGTGGAGGAGAAATGCATAGGAGCTATGGCCAGTGCAGGTCACAGGGAATGCTGGAAAGCTGTCCCATGGATGGGGAGAGGAGCCTCACAAGGTCCTGCAGCTGGCTGGACGGGTCCATCCCTCCTGCAGCTCCCCCTGAGCTGGGTGTGACTGCTGCAGGGTGACTCCTGCTGCCCAAAGGTGGGACAATTGTCAGGCAGGGACAGAGCTGCTGCCTGGGATGAGGCAGCAGCCTGTTCCTAGAGGCGGACATGGCATTCAGGAGAGCTGGCACATGGGGCCCTGCAGCTGCCAGGCGTGGGTCCCTGTGTGGCTCAGTCAGGCCATTGAAGGCATGCCTGACCTCCTTCCAGCAGAGCCCACTCAGGCACACATCCCCGAGCTGCACCATGGCTGCATGCTGCTGCCGCGTGCATGGAGACCACTGAGCGGAGTCGTGGCCGGGGCACACTAGGCTGGGCAGCCAGAGGCGGTATGGGGGCATGCCAGGGAGGGCGGTGGGGTGGAAGGGGGTGTCCCCACTGGCTGCGCAGATGCAGCTGGGCAGGGTCCCTCCTTCCTGCCACAGCCATGCCAAGGGTGCTGCTGTGGAGTAATGCACTGCTGTGACCTGCGCCTGTACTCACTGGCTTGCCCCTGCACGCTGCCTCGGCTGCTCTGGCTCTGCCCGAGCTTGTCCCACCCATGCCTGGCCAGGGCAGACTGTGTGCTCCAGCAAGCGCCCCAGGCCAGGGCACCATCTGTCCGTCCGTCTGGCTGTCTGTCCATCCGGCACTGCTGTGGGCAGTGCCGCCAGCGCTCCACTCTCAGCCTTGCAGTGGGGTTTCCTCCCGGCCCGCAGTGCTCCCACAGGAAGGGAGAATCTCTGCTCTGGCAAGGTGTTTCCTGGCTCCCCAGATAGGATGCAGAGGCATATCCTGACCTCCGCGGATGCGCACAGACCCCTGAGCTGTGCATGCCACAGACCCCCAATGATGCACGGCACCCCGCGGCACCCCGCAGCACCCCAAACACACGCACATGCAGCCACACGTGTGCACGTGGGTCCCCGTGGTGGCCAGGCCCTGACCCAGGATGTCCATGTGTCCAGGGCTGCTGCCTCAGCCTGGCTGCGGCAGGACACAGGGCGCAGAGAGGGGCGGTAGCCTGGCGGGGGCCAGGGGTGTCCCCTTCCTGGCAGGAAAGGGGCTGAACTGGCGGCCGCAGGTTTCCTGTAGGCTCCAGCTCCGCGGGCGCCAGGAGCCTGAGCAGCCAGTGCAGGAGCACGCGGGCCTGTGCCAGGTAACAGCACTGGGGCTGGGCTGTGGGAGCTCAGCCGCTCCTGAGCAGCGTGAGGCTGGGGCTCCTCTGCTCCCTGCTGGGGCCGTGGGGCTGGGAGAACCCTGGGAAGGGCAGTGTGGTACCCCTGGTGGGGCCAGCAGGGCTGGGAGAGTTCTGGTACCTCGCTCTGGGGTCAGCGGGGTGGGCTGGCCCCAGTGCTTTGCTGTGGGCTCAGTGGGGCTGGACTGGCAGCACAGGGCTGGGCCACGGGTCTTGGCTGTGGCTGTTGGACAGTTCAGGCTACGCCATGGGGCAGGTCTGTGGGGCAGCATGGGGCTGGGCCATGGGGCAGCACGAGGCAGGGCCGCGGGGCTGCGCCGTGGCTCGTGGCTGTGCCGGGACCCCAGGGTGAGGAGCCCTGCCCTGCTCTCCGGGCGTCCCGCTCGCACGGCCCGGCTC
>WAAD01003538.1:5345-29511 GCA_013389945.1 Fregata magnificens | reverse complement strand
CCCTGGGGCGCGGCGCCGTGGGGCGCGGCGCCGTGGGGCGCGCAGGGGAGCAGGGGCTGTGGTTGTGCTACCGGGTGCGGGCTGTGGTTCGCAGTGGGATGTATGTGCTGGGCATAGGGCCGTGGGGTGCAGCCCGGCGCATTTGTGCTGCGGAATTTGGGCTGCGGTTTGTGGTTGGGTGCCCATCCTGGGAGTTAGGGGCTGTGGTGAGCGGTTGGATATGCGTTTTGGGAAACAGGGCTGTGGCTTGCATTGGGATGTATACGTGGGGTGGCCGTAGCTGTTGCTTGCAGTGGGATGTCTTGGGGGATAGGGGCCATGGCTTGCATTGGGATGTCGGCACTTCAGGACAGGAACTGTGGTCAGAACTGGGGTGCCTGTGCTGGGGAGTAAGGGGTGTCACATGCTTTGGGGCATGTGGTCTGGAAAGTAGAGGCTGTGGCTGTAGTGGGAGTCTATTTTGGGGGATAAGGGCTGAGATTTGCAGTGAGCTGAATGTGCTTGGGGATAGCTGCCGTGGTTTGCAGTGATGCAAACATGCTGGGAAGTAGGGGCCATGGTTTGTGGTTGGTGGTATGTGCTGGGGAACAGGAGCCCTGCTTTTCGGTAGCATGCATGCAGGCAGAGCATGCATAGAGGATGGGGACCATGACACCTGCGATATGGTCCAGAAGCATATGGTCCAGAGGCAGGGGGACTTCTGGTGAAGGCATGGCATCGCTTTTGTAGCGTGTGCCATTGCTTTTGTAAGTTGTCTGTCTGTGGTCCTTGTGTATCTGTGCATAATTGGGTGTATCTACCCTCAGGGCTTTGCACATACCTGTGCATGATGCTCAGTGCACCATTTTTCTGTGTGCTCTGTTGTCTGTGTGTAAGCACAGTTTGTGTAGTAAGTCATCTCCACCCCAGGCTGTCATGGATAATGAGCTGTTCTCTGGGCTCAGGGTGTGCTGGACAGTCCTGTGTATGGGATTTGTGTGGTTGTGTTCCTGTGTCTGGGCCTCAGCTTGCAATTTTGCCTTTCCCTGATGTCTTGGGGAACTGTTGGAAAAGTGAGAGTCTGCCACACTCTTACTCTTGCAAAACTGGGTCAAGGAAGCAGGAAACTCCAGAGCTGGGTTTGACTGCACAGGTACTGGTTAGGTACCCTGTGGATGCTTGTGTAAATCCGGATGCTAGCATGAAGGAAGCAATGAATTTAAGCAAATAGGATTTAAACAGGAACCGTACCTGCTGTTTCATGCCTTGATGTCTATGGACAGGGATCCTCAAAGCCTTCAGTGATGTAAGGGTTACATCTGTCGGGCATCTGTGAGAAACATAGTCAAACATGAGGCTAGCTTTGCCTAAGCTGTACCTATAGCAAGGCATGGTGGGAAAATGTCTTGCTGTGTTAGCATATAAGGTGTTCTTTTAGCTGTTGTGTGTTTGTGCCAGAGTCTTGGCTTGTAAGAAGAGGAACCGAGGCCTTGGGCACTGACCTCTGCAGGGCTCTGGTCTTCTCTCGGTCTAGGTCTCCCGGAGGGTGCTTTTGCCTGGGATGTGCATTTGCTCTTGGTCAGCGTCTGCTGGGCTGGCCAAGCAACACTTGCTGTGGCCCTTGCAGATGTGGATGTTGCGGAAAACCCCATGCTCTGACAGTGTGAGTGGGAGCTAGAGACCTTGGGGCTGCGGGACTGGTGTGTGCATTGCTTGTGTGCAGGTGATGAGGCTTGGGGCTCGACTGGCCTGGGAACAGTGTGAGGGCAGGGGTGGCTCCTACCTGGGGCATGGTAGGGTCTTTCCCCCCCAGAACTTTATAAACTTCACTAAAAACTTTTGTTGTCATTCTGTCTCAATAGTGACATGCGGGTAATGGAGACAACACATAATAAGTTTCCATAATTTCTTTTTATACTAATACTTAAATGCATTACAAAGTCCTTGTGCATTTTGCACCTGCACAGTAGCCCTCTGTGGAGATTTTGCTGACTATGCCAAACTTGCAAGGTATGTGGCAAAAGGCGCTGAGGGCAAAAAAGGGCACAAAGGAGAATATTACAAGGTCCTTTTTTCAGATAATAACCATTTCTTTTTCTGCTGTACAGCATGTAACACCTAAATATTCATATAACAGCTAAGTATTCTTAATATTGTTAGTATTATGATATGAATAATGCATATCTGTACTGTTTGTGTTTTGTACTGCATTGTTCACTCAAAGCACTATTGTGTTCTCGAGGTGCACACAAACAAACACACAAGCAGCCCACTACAGAATATTCTGTTGAGATTTCCACCAGCTAAAAATTATTACTGCTGCCTCCGCACAGGAGTGCGTAAGTGCATATGCAAATGGTGAGGCACGTGTGTGCAAGTGGTGAGGAGCACAGTATGGGGCTGTGGGGGGTGTGTGGGGTGGGGAGGGGGGCCGGGGTGGCAGGCTGGGCTCCCCTTCCCATCTTGCAGAGCACAGCAAAGCACGTGTGAAGCTGGGACTTCCCAGTGGGGTGAGGCTCCCTGATGGAGGCACCGCAGGAGCCCGGGAGCAAAGGCAAGCTGGTCCTGCCCTGGAGTACAGCACAGAGCGCGTGGCTGCAGTGGGGCTTTGCAGAGCTGGGCCAGAGGCTGGCGATAGCATTTGGCGTAGAGCTGAGCCCTTCCGTGAGAGCCAGGGCAGGGGCACGTGTGCGGCGGAGACGTGGGAGTGGAGCTGCTCCTGGCAGCTGCCTTCGGGACCAAGGAGTGTTGCAGGGATGGGCTACAACTGGGAGGTTGCGTCGGGACCGCCTGGCAGCATTCCTGGCTCCTGCCCCACTCTCCCTTTGTGCAGGAGACAAGGAGTAGCTGCAAGGGGAGCCGGAGAAGCTGAGGCGAGCAGAGCCACGGGGCAGCGACAGGGTCCCTTCCCAGGCAGGAAGGGGGACCAGCTGTGGCCTGCCCCGCTCTGGCCTCCTCTGCCTGCCTCCTTCCCCAGCCCGGTGCCGACCCGCTAGCCCGGGAGGTGGGATCTGGTGGTCCGGCTCTGCCCCTGGTATCAGAGACACAAGGAGCAGGAGCTGCGGGATGCAGCAGGGGCTCAGCGGCCTTGTGGGGCTGGCAGTGCTGTGGGGCGGGAATCCCCTCTGCCATGGCAGACCTGGAGCAGGGGGAGGCTGTGCAGCTAAAATGAGCACAAAGAGTAAATTGCCATCCCACTCCTAAATGCAGCTGAGCTGCTGTAACTGTGACAACAGGCAAAAGCTCTGGTTCATGAGTGTCTTGGCTCCTGTTGGCAGCGTGGGAAGGGGAGGCAACGCTGGCTTTGTGGAAGTCTCTCAAGGATCAGCCCAAACTTTCAGGGGATGGGGTGTCTGTGCCACTACCAGCAGTCAGGCTGCCCACCTCGTTATGGGGAATGAACTCGAGAAGCAGGTTGATCAGGAGACTCTTCTATCATTAAATATTGAAAGATCTCCTCTGGCGGCAGCGTGTTCTCCCTCACTGACAGCAGCTCTGTGAGTTTGTGATTCTGGATGTTGTATGGACTCAGCTGTGACTGCACGGGGGACTTTGGGTGGGAATAGGGCTGTGCAGAGCCTGGGATGGTGCAGGGGGACCATCAGTGCCAGCTTCCCACCACAGTGAGCCCCTGCCCAAGCAGAGCCGAGCCCCCAGGATGTATGCAGGATGTGTGCCCCACAAACAGCCTCCTGCAGCCTTGACTTGCCTCGAGCCCTCCATGGCAGGGCCAGGCAGTTGTGCTCCAGCCCAGCCCCTGCTTTGAGGGGCTGCTCGTTTGGGAGGGGCTGGTTCTTTGGGTTGCTCTTTCATGCCAAGGTGGCTGACTTTGCAAGCTCCAGAACAGCAGAGAGACCTTGGTGGGCAGGGGTGGGTTTGGTGGTTGGTTGGGCTGTTTGCACCGAGAAACCTGAGGGTGCAATTTGGTTCAGGGCTGCGCTTCTCCCCAGGACAGAACCGATGGGTCCTGGGCTGTGTCCCACCTCCCTACAGCTGCTCCCCCACTTGGGGACTGTGGGGCTCCCTCCCCTGGGAGAGGCTGGCATTCTTGGCTTATTTAAGGAGTGGTTTAGACTTCCAGGTCTGGATTCTTCTGCTTTTTATAGACATCCTCAGGGGAGTGCAAAGAATGGCAGGAAACGCAGCGGCCCCGCAAGTGCTCAGCCCTGGATGCTATTGTTCAGCACTGGCGGAAGCCGGCCACAGGGACCTTCCGCTGCCCAGAGGAGGCTCAGCGGAGGCTCAGCCATGTCCTTACAGTGTGATGTAATGTTTCCTGGCCTTGGTAGAAAGGGACTACAGCTCCCGGCGTGCTTGGGGATACAGAACATTGCATGCTGGGGCTCGGGGGCTGCAGGCTGTACCCCTTCCTTGATGTCTCGTGCTCTACTGCAGGGTCGCAGATCCCAGGAGCTGTGACAGGAGCCTGCTGGGACATGATGGCCATACTCCAGCTCGCCCTGACTGCTCACCTCCAGCCTGAGTCCCACAGGCCTGTGGGGGCCATGTGGAGCAGCTGTGCCTGACCAGGCTGTGCCGGGCAGTGCCGTGCTATGGTCGCAATTTGGCAGCGGTGTGGCCAGACCAGTGTCTGAGCTTGGTCTTGCACAGAGATATGCAGCGGTGTCTGCTTGTGGCACCGCAGCCCTTGGCCTGGGTTTGTGGCTGCCCTATTGGCAGGGAAGGCTTTGTCTGCATTTCTTGTCTGGGGCAGCTAGAATGGATTCCTTGACGATACTTGTGAGAGGGACCAAGTGGCATTGTCCCTTTGCGGGGTCAGGGCCCCAGGAGACATCAGGAGGCAGAAACGGGCACATCCCCTCTGTATGAACCCTGATCGCAGGCATCTCTGTGTGTCCCATCTGCCATATGATAACACCGTGGACGTCTCCCTGTGCAGAGAGGCATTCCCACAACCCTCCTGAGATAGGAATCTCCAGATGCTTCCCAGCTCCCAGTTCTGTCTTGGGGACAGTTTTACTTCCACTGACTTGTCATTTCTGATCATGTTGTGTTTGATAGACTGCTGAGAACCAGCAGCTGTAGTTACTGCGAGTCTGCAGTCCTTGCCTCTTATCCCAGAAAGGGAAGAAGCTGAATGAAAAGCAGGGAATCTGGACATTCATGATAAAAGAGTCAGACTTAGACAAGCGAAAGGCAGAATTACCATTTATGAGCAAGAAGAATAACAGCCTCCCTGGAGCTCTCCCTGCTAGTCTGAACAAGGCCCCTCTGGCTCCACAGACAGCAGGATCCTCAGGGACTGTGAGGACTAGGATCCTGGCAGTGTGCTAGCTGCAGTCTAAATACATCGCAGATCATCTGCATAATTTATTCTTCTGTGAAGAGTTTAATTTATCAGGTCCAATAATAAACTCATAAGTCTCCTTTGCCTGTTATCAGGGTTGGGAGAAGATGCTCATATTATAAGCATTTGATTTATCTCCTGAGCTGCTTCCCGTGCAGATCGGTGCCTTTGACGTTACTGGATGTATATTCCCATGGCTGATGTTCCACCGGGCTCTCGTCACGTGAGGACAGAAAAGGTGGTGCTCGAGAGGCCCAGCTCAGGAGGAGCCCAGGAGGTTGTCATGCTGGCCCAGATCTGCTCTGGAGGTCCGGGTGGGTTGGAGACGGTGCGGACGAGAGCCAGGAGGAAGAACCATCCTGCTGGAGATGGAGCAAGGCTGCTGCTAGTGCTGGGAGCCACTCTGCAGTTCAGAACCACCCTTCGGGACCATCTTACTGCCTGGCCCACTTCTGGCACTGCCCCGGGACTGCAGAGGGGCAGCAGGTGTCGCGGGAGCTGGGAACCAGCTGCCTGTGCTGAGGGGTGATCCTGCCGGCTGTCAGCAGGCTGCAGTGGAGCCTGCAGGAGGGGGCTGCACAACCTTGCCAGATTGCTGCTGCTGGTAACTTTGGTTGCTATCCTCACCCACAGAAACCTGTAGATCTGGCAGGGAACTTGCACCGTTCTGGGCCTCAAGGGCTTCCTGTGGCAGTGAGCTACATCATCTAGTTACGGGTGATGTGGAGAAGTATTTCCTTTTCTTAGTGCGAGGTCCCACGACATTTTCCACTGCCCTCATGCTGTGAGATGAAAAGAGCAGAAGTGTTGTCTCCTTTCTGCAGACTGTTCAGGATGTTACAGTCTTTTATCTGTGTCCCTTCTTATTTACCTCCTTCTAAGGCAGCAATCTCCACTCTTTCCTTTCTCTTCTTATGACAGTTTTTCTTGCCCTTTGGTCATTCTTGCCTCCTGTTTCTGAGTCCCCTTGGTTTTGCATTTTCCTGGGGAGCCCTGGTGCCCAGTCCTGCACCCGTTAGACACGTGGGGCTGTGCCCAGGATGATGGCTGTGCAGGCACCTATTCCTCACGTGCTGTCTTGCCCATTTTGCTCTTGGTGCTGCCTGTGCTGCCCCAGCCCTCCCATACCCGGGGGGGATGGTGGTAAAACGCAGCCGGTGCTTGGCTGGGTCAGGACAAGGTGCTGCCAGGGGCTCGCATCTTGGCTTCCCAGGGTTGCGTTCCCGCAGCTGTGCCAGCAGCTGTCACAACCTGGGGCCTCGGTGTGTATCTGGGGAAGGTTCCTGTGCTCCAGATGACTGCTGCACGTGTGTGGTTTGGTTAGCTGTCCACCTGATGCCCGTGTGGAGGCCCGGAGGGTGTGGAGCTGGGCCACCAGGCATGATGGGATGTTTGGGTTATGCCACCTTTGGTGACATGTAGCTGTAGCCATACTGCGTAGCTCCAGCCCAAACCCACCGCATCCCTGGGCTGAGGCTGCCTGGAGGCAGCGGGGTGAGCTGGGAGCATGAGCTGCCGGAGATGCCTTTGGTGGACGGCGAGTTCCTGCTCTGCAGCACCACACAACCCACCCCCTCATCTGAGCCTTCTAATTGCAGCAAACAAGTCTCCTGGCATGGCTGACAGCGGTGGGGTGGGAGGGCTGGGACTGGTCTGTGCCCTTACCTGGCTTTGGACCATGCTCTGTGCTGCAGCGAGGGATTTTGGATGGTGCATGGGTGGGAGGGAGGCTGTGTAGGTGTCCCAGCCTGTGCCACCCTGTGCTCAGGGCTGTTACCCCTCCGCTCTAAGCCCTGCAAGGCTGTGCTTGTCAAGGTTTGATGTCCCTGCAGGCACAGCGGTCCCCTGGCCCACTGCCTGCCCTGCTCAGTCTTGATATTCCCAGTGCTAAGGGACAGGAGAGATACTCAGTTCACTACGGTCACTAAATGTCCAAGCAGGACACACACATGCCCTGTGCTATTTTGTTTAGGTCCTACATAAACAGCTGTGGTAGGTTTCCTCTGTTTTCATGGCACAGGTGCCCTGTGAGCTTTTCTCAGGAGAGGAGTCAATGGGGCAGCGGCAGCTGTGTCTGGAGCATCGTGCTATGGCCTCACTGGGACCTCAACAGCATCATTTTGCAGAGGCACACAATAGCCACTAAGTTTTCCAGGTGCATCGCAGTGTCTGTGATCCCTCTGCCATTGGAGGCTGGAGTATATCTTATAAAATGTTTAAAGCTTGGTGGCACCCCAGCTGCCCACGTGGCACACCGTGAGTGCTCTGCAAAAACAGGATCCTTGCTGCGGCCCCTTTCCCCCGCAGCACCTTGCACTTGCTGACACTAGCTGCAGCGCAGCAGGCGTGCTCCAAGAAATCCCAAGTCATACATTTTTAATTTTCTACAACAGAGGAGCCATTTCAGCCACTCACCCAGAAAGGATCTTTAATGAGAAGCGAGGAGAGAGCATGCACATTTCCAGCACATAAGAGAGCAGAGGCATTATGGCTCCACTTTCTCTTTTCCTGGCTGCCTGTAGCTGTTCCTGAATTTACCCTGGGGCACTTGCCATGTCATCTTCTGGAGGTGGGCTCAGCTGGGCCCTGGTCCCCTGTCGCTTGTCCAGAACAAGAGAACAAGAGGGTTGACCCTGTGGAGGAGCCGACCCTTAGCGTTGCTGGCATTTCCGCTCCAGCCTGCCTCTGCGCTCAGCCTGCGTCCCGCCCAGGACTCTGCCTAGGAGCGGATGAGCCAGGGTCGGAGAGTTGGTCGAGGACTCCCACTGACCCAGGGTGGGAGAGGTGCTTGAGGACCCCTGCCGACCCCAGGTGGGAGAGGTGCTCGAGGAGCTCTGCTAACCCAGGGCGGCTGCATCCGCCTTCCCTGGCGCTTGGGCCCGGGCTGTTCCCTTGGGAAGCTGCATTGCCCTCACGAGTGGTCTCACCAAGCTGTGCTGCGGGGCCAGTGGAGGTAGGGGGCTGCCAGTCCTCCAGCCTGCCTGGGCAAGGGGCAGAGCCCCTGTGGCTCCCCTCGGGGGGCAGTGGACATGCCTGTCCACGGGGTGAGGATGGGCTTGCATGGGCAGGAGGGCTCAGGGTACAGTGCTTCTGCTTGCGTAGGGAGGCCAGGGATGCTCTGCTGCATCTGGGCAGCAGGTGTTGGTGCAAGCTGTAGGTGACCTTGCTTCTCTCCCTGGTGTCCTGTAGGAGGTTTGCTCTGAGGATGCTCTTGTTCCCAGCCCTGCCGGTTCCACACCTCCCTGCTGTCCTGAGGCTGAATCTGCTGTCTACATGGGTGCGATGTGGCTGGGGGCCATGCATGCAGTGTGCTGCACTGATGTTGTCCTTGCTCTCTGTTGTCTGCAGGTTGATGAAGAAGGAGTGCTGTGACCCTGTGCCCGTGACAGTCATTTCGGGTAAGTACTGTTCTGTCCTTCCCTTTCTGTGTTCAGAAGCGCCCTGGGACTCCTGATGGGAGGTGGTGGGGAGAGGGCTCAGGTTGGTGAGGGCCCTGCAGCCTTGTCCCAGGAGGGGATGGCCTGTCTGGGGCAGTGGGGATGGGGACCCAGCTGTGGTGCTCAGGGGCAGCTGTGTGGAGAGCTGAGGGCAGAAACAGGGCTTATGAGGGCTGGAAAGGATGGCAGGGCTCAGGCTGGAGGGGACAAGGACATGTTCAGGTAGGCTGCAAGCAATGCAGAAGCAGTTATGAGTCAGGAGTAGGTCATTACTACATGACATGCTTTGAGGAGGCATCAAGAGGAAAGGTCCTGGGGGAGACTGGCTAACCAGGTCTGCCTGGGCCCATCCAGCTGGGATCCAGGGTGCCGTCTCTGATGGGATCCCCCCAGGCCCATCCAGCTGGGATCCAGGATCTCTGCCTGGGACAAGTACCACCGGTCTCAGAGGACAGGAGGGTTCCTGGACATCACACAGATGTGGGTGCCTCTTCCAGCCCTGGCTGCTCGGATGCTGCCTCATGCGATGGGGCTTTTTACTGCCCTGCCTGAGGACACCTTTGCAAGCACTGCCTGTCCCCAGCACTGGTGTGGCTGGTGAACGTGTCACCCCACAGCTGCGCTTACGGACTGGGTGCTGCATGCATGCTGCTCTACAGACCAGGGCAAGGTCTTGGTGGGACCTGGGTGCGAATGTGCAGCATGTTGTGAAAGGCATTTTCTTTGGCCGCACTGAGTCATTTAGGCTTTTGGTGCTGCCTCTGTGGCTGCTGTCAGGCTGGCACGAGGGGAGTTGCAGTGCCATGGCGTGAGGCCAGCCAGTTCTGTATGTGCACAGTGAACCTGCAGCACCATTGCTGGCAGGTGCCAGAGCTCATGTCCCACAAAGGGAAGCAAAGCAATGGTGGGTGCCCCTACCCCAGGATGCCAGGCCAAGGGCAGGAGCGGCACATCCTTCCTCCCAGGGCACTGAATGGATGTGGGCAGGGAAGGGATGCAGCAGTTGCTTGCTGTGACTGTGGTAGGGCCAGAGCCTGGCACAGAGGGAGAAAAGGGCAGCCAGAGCCACACTGGGGACAGGGAAGCATGAGGGACAACACAGGAGAGGGGAGTGGGGAAGCTATTGCCCACAGATGGTGGAGAAGCAGCTTGAGCTGTAAGACACAGCTGGGGAAAGGTGGGGAGAGATGTGCTGTGGGAGTGGGAGATGGCGAATGACAAATGTCTGCCCATGATCTGGGGCTGGTCTGTCCCCTGCCTGCCTTATGTTCTTTGCTTGGTGGTAGGCCCAGTCTCCTGCCCTGAGTTGTGCACTGCCCTGGCCTCTGCATGCTCCTCTGAACAGCCTTCTCTCTTCCCTCTCCACAGACATTTCTTGATGCCCAGCAAGGACCCCAGCCCCTACCTGGCACAGTACCAGCTGGTTCCTGCCAATGGAGGGTCTGGCTGACGCTGTTCCCATTCCAGGTGTGCACACCTGGAGTGTGTCCCTGAGGGTGTGTTCCCACCTACTGCTTGCTCTGCACCAGTGCAACCAGTGCTGGGGCTTGCAGACGAGCAGGACTGAAACTTCTGCCCCTGTCCCCAGGCTGTGGCCTGCCAACCCCATTCACTGCAGATGTTTGCCACGTCCCACCCCAGGGCCAGGACAAGCTGAGAAGCGAGGGACCCATGTGCATGTCCACCCTATATGGACACCTCTGTGGGGCTGGGGCTCAGAAAGTCCCAGCCTCACCCAGCCCCTTCTCCGTGTGCACTAGGCAGGCTGAGCTGTGGCGTGCAGCAAGCAGTGTATGTGAAGCTTCAGGGTGAAGGCTTGGAAACCAGAGGATGAAACAAAGGAAACATAAAATGCTAATGCACAAGAATAGTGGGTGCTTTTTCTGGCTTCAGCAGGCTCTTTTGAGAGCCTGCAGCTTCATTCCAGGACCCCTGAAATGTGTTGCCACTTCACCTTGTAAATCCTCCAGAAAATTCAGGCTGCCCATGCAGGGCTGGCTGTGCTGCATGGGCCAAGTTGCGTGGGCTGTGCTGCGTGTTTCCGTGCAGGGGCTGGCTGTGCTGCGTGGGCTGCGCTGTGTGGGCTGTGCTGCGTGTTTCTGTACAGGGGAGTCGCTGTGCTGTGCTGTGCTGTGCTGTGCCGTGCCGTGCCTTGCTGTGCCAGGCGGTTCAAGGCTGGGGAGCTGCTGCGCTGCGAGGGGTGCTTCCCTGCAGGGCTGTGCCAGTTGTCTAAGTACTGGCTGCCAATGCAGGGCAGGTGCAGTCTTGGAATATGTGTGGTGGAGATGAATTATGTTTGTACTGAGATGTGGGCATTTATCCAAGCTATTCTTCTACTGGCTTGTGTGTTCAATGAAGTCAGTCCTGCCTGGTCCCAGAGCACATCCATGACTTGCAGGGCCCAAATCTGATTGCTGTGGCAGCGTCATTTCTGAACACTTGCAGCAGAACACTCCACAGAACACAGTGCTCTGACCTGGTCCTCCTCGTTCTGCAGCAGAACAGCAGGTCCCAGTGGGAGCGGGGCCCCATGGAGCTGGGCTTGGCGAAGGCAATCCCTTTGTTCCTAGCCCTGAAGGGGAAGGACCATCCTTCCCTGCTACAGCAGGAGCCCAACTCTGTGGGACACGGGAAGCCTTCTCATCTGCGGGAGGCTGTGGCCGAGTCAGGAGCCTGGTTCAGTCCTGCCTGGCTCTGTCCCCACCATGACTGCCCGGCAGGCTGCTGCCTGGAACCTGGAACCAACTCCTGCCAGTGCAGCAGCTCTGCCCTGTGCTGGCCCTGTGCTGCCACTGCAAGGTGGGATGGGACTGGAGGCAGGGCCGGGCAGGGGTGCAGGGAGGGAAGGGATGCCACAGAGGCGATTAGCGTCTCAGTCCCAGACAAACAGATGGAGGCAGCGTTATCCTATTACCTAAGGGCTAAGCAGGAGAAGCTGCGCGTTGTGTTCAGGCTGGCTGATCAGTGGGTACTCTGGGCTCCTGCAGCAGCAGGATGTTTTTCTGGGGTGGCAGCCACCCCAGCACCAGCTCTGGATAGTGTCTGCACCCGGGCAGCACCAAGTCCCTGGGAACAGGTCAGATATACACTCCTAAACATGGGGTCTGCACTGGCAGCCCTGGACCCTGTGGTCTGCTGCTGGGGCCTGGAGCTTTGGCAGGGAGGCCAGGGTGCCTGCAACGTTGGGGTGCTGGAGTGGTGCAGGGGCTGTGCTGGGGCAGGGCTGAGGCCATCATAGGTGAGGCTGAGCGAGGGGATGGTGACGGGACCTCGCTGGTGGCGATGATGAGGGGGCGGTAGGTCCTGGCAGCAGCAGGCCTGTCCAGGTTGCTTTGTGGATTGTGTAATTCCTGGAGGTCCTTGGGTTTCTTGCTTCTTGCTGTGTCATGCTCCTCCTAAGCTGGAGCCAGGAGGGCGGAGGAATGGTGCAGGATTGTAACAGGTACAGGGCAGTCCTGAAGTCTGTGCAGCCCTACAGCTCTGCAGGATGACAAGCTGGGTCAGCCTGGGCCATGGCATCGCCCACACATTGAGGAGCTGGGTGTTTACCTGGCTGTGCTGCTGTGGGTCTGTGCCTGCTGCCCACTGTGCAAGAGAGGTGCTTGCTGAGATGAGGGTGGGAGGTGTGGGAACCTAATGCTTGGGTTTACTTGTCCTTGGGCTGTACCACCTTCCTGAGCTGTGCTTACCTGCAGTTGTGCCCAGTGGTGGTGTGGGGAGATGGAGGGAGCAGATGTGCTTTCTGCCAGCCTGTCTGTGGTGGGGCAGGCTTCAGGGTCTTGTTCCTCCTGGCTGTGTCCTCATGTGTGTCTGACCCAGGCATGCTCCTCTCGTGCATCGATGGGCTGGGAGTGTGTGTGTGGGGGTCCTTATGCTCTGGCTCCACATGAGGAGCTGATGGGGGTTCAGTGACTTGTGGGGTGGGAGGAGATGCCATTCCATCCAGTGCACACCTCCAGGCAGAGGAGCCTGTGGCCAGGCTGGTCCACGGGACTCTGGAAGGGTCTGACTCCCTGCTCTGGTCTTGGTGGTGATTTCCAGCTGCTCTCATGGAACTGTGGATGGTGCAGTGCCACCAGCGAGGAGAAGTCTGTCCCTGTCCCCGCTGGTCCTGCAAGGCAGCGTGATCTGCTGACCGGGCAGGCAGCAGGCTGCAATGTGGGTGCACGATAGCGGGTGCAGGATCGGGGGACCCCGACTGGGGGTGCACAGGGCCTCGCACGTGCTCCATGAGAGTGTGTAGCTGTGGTTACCAAGGTGACTGTGTTAAGTGATGTTCCTATGGCTACGCACCACTCGTGCTCAGAGTTACTGCGGGGGGAGTGTGCGAAGCCCCCACGATCCCTGGTGCCTCCCAGTGAGGCTGTTCTCATTGCAACCATCCCCTGGCTCCCGCTCTGGAGACACCTTCTGAGGGTGGGAGAGGCTGCATGGGCAGCTTTCGGTGCTGAGCTGCCTCATGGACTGTGGACTCTGCTGGGCTCTGCAGAACCTGAGGGCCTGGGGCTGGACTGGCCGTACACTGTCCCTGCCTGGGTCTCCATGCCTGGCAGGGAAGGACCTGCAGTTTGCAGACACCCTTGTTGGGACAGGCTTGTGGCAAGTCCTGTGTGGTGATGGGGCTCTGGGGAGACCCTCCCCACTAGAGCAGCAGTCACCACATCCCTGGAGCCCTGCATTAGTGGTGCCAGCTCCTGTGAGGTGCCCTCCTGGCACATGGAGCCCATGGATCCCATCTGCATTGCAGGGGAATAGGTCCTGCAAGCTTCAGAGTCTTCAGCCACCTCTGCCTTTCCCCAGGCTCTGTTCCTCCCTTCAACCAGGTGCACCCTGAGGTGGGGTCCTGTGGGGACAGGCTGGGGTGCTGCATGGCCCATGGGGCTGCCTTGGAGCACGTGCTGCACAGGGAAGGGTGAGGGCAGCCCAAGAGGAAGGACCGTGGTCACTGATGCTTCACTGGGAACCGGGATGGATACAGGAGTGGGCAGCAGGGCAGGAAGCAGCGGGGTCTTGCCCCATCTCTGATGGAGAAGAGCTTGGGGAGAGCTGAGGCATGGGTCAGTCGGAGAGGGACAGGGGATGTCTGGGAAGTGGTTCTCCACTCTGGATTTGTACTGGAGTGAGCTCAGGCTGGGAGGCTCGAGGGACTGTCCTCATGTGGCTGGGGCAGCCACTTGCATCTTGCTGCTGCTGTGGGAGCCTGGAGCCCCATACAGAGATGTTCTCCCTGAGGGCAGTCAAGGATGCACAGAGCCCAAGGAATGAGGCTGGGATGCTGCAAACCCAAAATTGCCTGAGAGTTAGCTGTTCCTGTGTGAGAGCAGGAGCTGGCTGGCTCAAAGAGGGTGGAGAAGCAGCCAGAGTGCAAGCAGCAGACCCAGAGGAGGTGGGCGTGTGACAGAAACCTGGATTTAAGAGGCTACACGTATGGCCAGGGCTGTGTGTGCAGTCTGATAGGGCTGGGTTACAGACTTTCCACCCCAGCCCCTCATTCCTGCTCTTGTGTCATTGTTCATCGCCACTTCTGCTTTACAGGAACAGCTAGAGCTGTGAGCTGCTCCTGCTAAAAGCCATCAGGACAAAATGGGCTTGGTTTTAACCTGGGCCAGCTCCCTGGGCCAACTAGCAGCATGGGCTGCCTGTGTGTCTGCATGTCCAGCCCAGGGGTGGAAGTGAGTGCACAGGGATGGGGGCAAGGACCAAACCACTGTGTCCCAACATTGCTGCTGAACACCTGTGTGGTGCAGCCTCAGCATGCAAGTGCTGTCCTGCCCGCAGACCACCATCCTATCTGCCCAGCTTGCCAAGGAAAGGGGGTATGTGGCCAGGCAGCGGGCAGGGCTGAGCCTGGCAGTGGCCGTGCTGCCTCAAGCCATGCTGAGGGCTGTGTGGCCAGTGCCTGGCACCAGATAGCACTGTACCCCGTGTGGGGACCGCAGGGACAGAGAGAGGGTTTGCTGGCCTGTGCTCCTTCCTCCTGTCTGGGACCAGCCAGTGGGTGCTGCTCCTCCACGATGCGGGCTGCGGGTCCTGGCTGGGGCTGTCAGCTCCTGCTCTGCCCTGCACAGGCTGGCAGGGAGCTCTGCTGCCCACCAGGCCACCTCCAAGGGGTCTGGCTCCTTCCCGCAAGGGGGCCAGTCCTGCATCCCCCACGGGGTGATGGGGCAGGCAGTGCGGCCATGTCCTGGAGCTGGGGGCACACGACCCTGTGGGAGGTAGGCAGCCGGGAGTCTGTGCAGGGCTGTGACCTGTGGGAAGCATATGTGTTTTGGGCCAGGGATTACCACCATCTGTCCTGTTGACCTGGAGAGTCGGCTCCAGCTGAGACAGTGGCAGGAGTGAGCAGAGAGCCTTTGCTTTGGCCGAGTGGGGCTGCCCCAGGGCCAGGCCGGCAGGGAATCAGCTCCTGTGGTTTTGTGGTGCTGCGCTTGCTGGTGGCCAAGCACCGGGTTCCTCTCCTGCAGCGGTGCACAGTGGACATAGGCAGGTAGTGAGGGGCTGTGGGACTGCAAGACAACTATTAAGGACAACTCTTGGGAACCCCTGTGCCAAAGACTATTGCCCCAGAACTCTGCAGACAGGATCCCCTACAAATTGCCACTAGCCATGCGCTGCAGCTACCTCCACACGTGCATGTGCTGGGGGAGTTCAGGGGTGCTCCTGCCTCTTTGCTGGGCACTCAGAGACACATATGAGCCCTGGTGTTCCTGGGCCTGCACTGCGTGGGCATAGGATGCTGCTCCTTATCCCACTGCCCCTCAGTGCCATCAGCACTGCTCTGCTGTCACCCCAGGAATGCCAAGTGCTGGTGCAGTAGGTTTGCTCCCAAGGGTGGTGCGTTGCAGGACTTGCCCTTTAATCATCTGCACGTTCCCAGTGACCCACTAACCCTGGCAGATGGAGAGAGGGAAAAATCAATTGGCAGGAGAATTACCCATCAGGCCCTGTAGGACACTGCGGCCACATGCAGGCTGATCAATGAGCACTTCTCCCTTTCCCTCTCCTCCTTAGCTCTGTGCATCCTGACACTCAGTCTGGGGCCACAGTAAGCACAGTCCTGTGCCTGCACCTTCCCCTGCCTGCATGGGTCAGTTCTGGAGGACATGGGCAGCGGTGGCAAAGGACAAGGTTGGGCTGGTACAGACTGCTTTGTGCTACCTGTCACGTGGGGCTGGGATGGAGCCAGGGCAAACAGCAGGGCCAGCTGACCTGCTTGTGCCCAGATAAGCAATGAGGACGGCTCCAGCATTGTGGAGCCCTAGTTCTGGGCAGGGCCCTGCCTGGCAGCCCCAGGCACAGAGCTGGCAGGATACCGAGGACCAGCCCTGGGTCAGTGGGAAGGTGGTCTGGGGGAGCCCCAGACTTCTGACACCCTGTGTGGGGCACTGAGCTCAGGCCCCACAGTGGGGGCAGAGCAGCACAGTCCCTCCCGCTCCCTGTCCCCCCCCGGCGGCGGCCACCGTGCCTTCCACAGTGCCTGCAACCATCGACCGTGCATTCCAGCTGCAGCCGCAGCCGCCCCTGGTAAATCAGTAACGTCTGGCCTCTGCGAGAGGACGACTCTGCTTGTCCCATGGGCATTGCCAGCCAAGCGAAAGCGGACACTCCCCGATGCTTTGAGGTGAGGGCTTGACTCCCTGCAGTGGCGTGGGAGGGCTGGGGGCTCTGGGCAGGGCTGTTAAACATGACCCAGGGCTCCCCTGTCCTGGGAGGAGGACTCAGGGGTGACAAGGAGCTTGCACAGCACCTGCATGCAGAGCTGGGGCCAGGCTTGGTGCCATTGCAGGAGCGGAGCCTGGGGTGCCGTGGGAGCCACTGGAGCAGGTGTCGGGTCTGGTCTCTGGAGGGGCAAGCATTGCCTGGGGCTCTGCAGCTGTGTCTGCAGGGTCTGGCAGGGCAGGGGTGATGCTGGTGCAGGTGGGTGGATGTGCTGCCTTGTCCCTGGTACAGCTGCCTGGGTCTTGGTCTGGAGTAAGTCAGGTGAAGTCTGTCCTAGTCGGTCCTTTCACTAGCAGCGAGGCAGAGGCGGTACACCAACAGCTCGTCCTGCTGCAACTGCGACAGCCCCAGCATGCGGGGCTGTTCCCAGTGATCCCAGTAGTGACAGCCCCATGTGCTGCTCTCCACACCCACCCTGGAAGCGACACCCCAGCAGGATGCCGGATCTCCCCTTGGCCCACACTTGTGATGCTGCTGTATCCACCCACAACCCTGGTGCGGTGCAAGGAGCCCTGGAGCACAGGGACCTGGTGCAGCTTGTGCCCTGCCAGTGTACAGCCGTGGGGGAGAGCTGGGGTGTGTGTGCTTCCCCCACACATCAGCATGACCCAAGTAGCTGGTCCCCACCGAGTCGGTGCTGCACTAGCTGTCGCTCCCTGCCATTTCTCCCAGGAAAGCAGCACTTGTGCTAGAGAGCAGCTGCCTGCAGTCTCCTGTACCATGCCCGAAGCGCCAGCCCTTGCTGTGCAGGTGCAGCTGGGGAGGTGGTGAGCCAGATGCTCCCATGGTTGCATGTCTTGGGAGACCTTGTTCCTCAAAGGGCCAGGACTTTTGGGAGCCACAGAGTCACTGGGTATGTGAGTGGAGAGGCAAAGCCCTAGGCAGTGCCCCAGCACGCTCACTGTGCATGGGAAAAGCAGGCACGGGAAAGGGGAGGGAATTTAATTCAGACAGGAGAAACTGCCGGTCCTAGGCAGGCTGCATTGCTTGCTGTAGTAGACTGGTGCTTGGAGGTTTCTGCGAGACAGTGTGGCTGGATGCAGGTTAACCCACTCAGGTGTTTGTGGCCACGATGCCTGGGTGGCCAACAGCCCCTGCAGAGGAAGATGCAGAAGGTGTGCACTTCTTTGCCCCCATGCTGAGACTTTTAAGATGTCCCTTGATTCTGGAAAGATTGTCGCTCTTGCTGTTGAGGTGTTAGCTGCTATTACCCTTGTTTTGTTTCCAATGCTCCCTAGCAGACTGTTAGCATTCGCATGGCTGCTGCTGGGGCGGGAGCTGATACCTGCCTGCCATGCGCACTCTGGGTGACAAGGGTTTTGAAGCCTGGAAAGGCACGAGCCATGCGCAGGACTCCTTTGGAAGTGCATTATTTTGTGGCCCTAAGTATGAATCCAACCTGTGACTGGTCCCTGCAACCAGGGCTCCTTCTGAGTCAGTCAGTCCCTCCAAGTGTGTCCCTGGGGGAAGGGGTCTGCCATGCAAGAGGAGAGCACATAAGTGGCACTTGTTTAGCCTGCAAAGTGAAGTCTGAGCGTGGATCTAATTGCTGCCTGTGAGATGTATATAAATACTTACATAAACAAAGGAGGAGAGAAGAGCTGCACAAGCTAACAGACAATGCTGACGCAAGAGTAGGGTAAACTAGCCATGAATGTGTGGGCTAGAAATTAGGCCATTTCTAACCATCACAGCAAAGAAGGGTCTGAAACAGCTTTCCAGGAAGAGGAGAGAGAGCAAGAGGAGACTTGGGGGAAGGAGTTTGGTAAGAGGATTTTAGACGCAGCACCTGGGGTGCCAGCAGCCCTGTCCCTGAGGATGGAAAGAGCAACCTCCCACCCTCCCACAGCTTGGCGCTGGCCGGCTCTGGCTCCGCACAGCGCTGGGCTCTCACCCCAGCTGCAGGACCTGGTGTCAACGCTGAGAACCAGCCTCTGGTCTTTGCACCGCTCTCTGGGCTCCCTTTGGCTGCACCAACCTGCTCCTCACCCTGCCACAGGACGGAGTGGCAGCACCTTCCCTCCACCCCAGGGAGGTGCCAGCTTCCCCTGCCTCAGGAGCAGTTCCAGCTGGCACCCCTGCTGCCGAGTGCCTTGGTTTCTTCTTGCTGCTCTTATCATGCCCTGGGGCTGCTTGTCTTCTTCAGATCTTACCTGTTGCACCTTTCTAAGTCTCACCACTGCAGTGCTAGTACTGCACATTTCCCAGGATTCTCCCAGCCAGATGCCTTCCCTCCAGAGGAAGAGTAATTCAGTGATACATCGAGTGATGGCTGTGGTTCTGCATTACCTCTAACCCGGGGGGACCTGGAGCCACAGTGGAGAACTGTGAAAATGCCGGAGCGGTGTTCAGCACCATAGCGTGGGATGATCCCCATGGCATGGCTGCCCTTGACAGAGGGATTTGTGAGAGACAGCAGGGAGGGTGGCTTAGACTCTGTAACACCAGGAATGGTGGAGAGTGTGGCAGGCCATCGGAGAACACTGTTTCTCACAGCGTAAGAGATAAAGGTGGCAGTGGTGGTAAAGGAGGAGGGTGTGACTTTGCAACCTCTTGTGAGGGCTATTGCAAAGAGTATTTGGAAATCCAAATAAACTGCTATACTCTGGGTTTCACTTATTGGTGCTCCTGGTGACACGTGCAGGGAGGTCTGCTAGACTAGTGAGGCGCGACTTTCTTTGACGGAAGCGTTACCAATTTGTTCCTTTCACTATACAATCTTCTTGAAAGATTTTATAACTCTCTTTGATGGTTTTTCATCCATTTTTCCTGGTGTTAGAGTAAGACTCATTGGATTATAATTTCTAAGATACTCAATTTGTATCTTTTTCCAAGATAAGTGATTTTTTTCCTCAGCAGAGAAGTTGATTTAATAAGAGAAAATGAATGTGAATGACTCTGCAAGTCTGTAATGGAGTTCAAGGGTGGGGGTGGCCAGTGCATTTTTCCAGCCATTCACAGTTGCGTCTTAAACATTATTGGGAACTAATGAGGTACCAGAAGATTGGGAAAAAAAGCAAGAATAATCCTGACAATTACCATCTGGAGCATTTAATTTCTCCCCCTAGTGAAATAACAAGACAGAAAAAAAAGGAAAGAAATAACATCAATGAACGGCAATAGTTGAACAGAACTACAGGCAGCAGACCGCGGGCACAGGCTCAGATGGGTGCTGCTGCCAAGGCTGGGAGGACAGAGATTTGCCCCCGAGAGGCCACGAGCTGGAGCCACCTCTGCCCACTGGGACACCCTGGTTGCAGGACTGATTTAGGGGGTAGGTCCTGGCCTGCTTGGTTTGTTGCTGCAGGGTGGTATCTGAAGGTGGCTGAAGCTGTGCTGGCTGAGGCAACATGAAGGGATGGTTGTGGCATTGCTCTTGCTTAATTCCCTGTGTGGCAGTGTGTCGGAGGGAGGCAGCAGGTGGGAGCCAGGCCCCTCTGTGGCAGCACACGTTCAGAGGAAAGCTGTAGCATTTGGGGGGTCTTGTGCAGAACAGTGCCGGCTGTGAGCAAGGCATGCGCCTGCCTGCACGGCACAGGCATGGCTCCGGAGAGGTGATGGGCAGAGCTCGGGATTCTTCCCCAATGCCTTCAGGCAGATGGATCCACATCCAAAGTATTCCTCTGTGTTGGCTCCAGGCTTCCTGCAGCTCACGGGTCCTCGACAGCTCCGTGAAGGTGCAGGTATATGCACGTGCCCCAGCTGCAGGAGATATTCCTGCTCTGCTGCTTGCGAGGGCGTATGCAAGTGTGTGCTGCCGTTGTCCCATCTGTTCCGGGGTCTGCCCGCCTCTGCGTGGATGCTTGCCCACGGGATGCAGTCAGACCACGTGTCACTTGTATTTCTGATGATTTATCTCCTTGCTATGTGCATTTTTCCAAACAGAACTTCATGTTCCTCCTGCTCTTGTTTCTAATCTCTTTAGGGCGTTTTCACTTGCCTGCTCCCAGTTTCACACCGCATTTCAAAAGATGCTGTTTGATCCCTTCTTCTAAGTAACTAACAAAAATTAGGCCCAGTCCCAGTCCTCGCCCTGAGCCCATGGCAGTAGCTGAACAGCAGTGGTGACAGCTCATTTTGCATCCAGCCTTTGGCTACTTTCAGCCCTGACCGAAAGGCAGGCAGAGCCAGTCTCCCGTGTTGCCATGTCTGGCGAGGCTCTGCCTGTCCCACAGCAGCTGCCAGCCTCAGGGAGCAATCCCAGGCCAGGGACTTCTGACACGGGCCCTTCGTTGGCCCATCTCCCAGCCTTGCCAGGCGGCTGGCATGCCCACAGCGTCCTCCATACAGACCCGGCTTCCCTCAGCCCTGCTTTCTCTGCTGGGGCATCAGCTGTCGAGATTTGAGACCGCAGGCTCTCAGAGCCGTGCGTGGGTCGTGACAGGTCCTGCCAAGGGTCTGCGCAGTCCCTGTCCTGTCCTCAGCCCCTTACTGCAGGGTGCTGGGTGCTCCTCAGGGCCGGGCCGTACACTGTGCCTCCTGGTCTCGCTGTGTCTCAGTGCACGTGCGAGGACGGGCCAGCCTCCTTGAACACTGTGTCACCCTCACCTGTCCCCCGGGACCCCGGTGTGCTGCTCGTGGCAGATTGGGAGAGGCCCTGTGGACCTGTGCTCACATGGCTGCAGGTTTCTTCTCTCGGCCTCGAGCTTTTCGGTGTGACTCTGCCATGTGCAGGCCACGGCTGCTGCCTTCCCAGTTCAGACTTGCCATGCTCCCCTCTCTGGCCCTTTGTGCGACAGATATTTTTGCCATCTCCCTTCCTGACCACTCTTACTCCTTTGTCTTTTGTGCTGTGAGAGACCTCAGCCGGTGGCTCCTTCTTGGCTGTTTGTGACTCATGGTCATTTCATCCACTTCTTCCTCTCACCAGCCCCACCTTGTCCCTGGTGTCCCTGACTCAAAGCTGCAGAGCCCAGCCTATTCCCTGCGGCCCTCGCTTTTGCCAGGTGGCCTTGTCTGTTTCAAAGCTTGCATCCCTTCGCCTGAGACCTGTGAGCTGCTTGGCCCCAGCACATGCTCTGCGGAGCTGCAGTTCTGATGCACCTCTACCTGGGGCCTGGACAGACGCAGAATGGGGTACGCTGTGTGCTCCGTGGAGCAGGAGGCTTTCCAATGCCAGCGGTCTCGTCTCCTCTTGCCCCGGTGCCCTGCTAGAGAGCTGCTCTCAGACCCTGGGGAGCAGCAGCAGGAGAGCTGCTGTGGGACAGGCACCCTAGAAAGGCATGGTTTGGGCTTTCTTTGCTGCTGGGCAAGCATGTTTTCTCATACTTTAAAAAGGGACTGGTTGGGCATGACTGAAACTGTCATGGCACTGTGTCCTCCCATCAGGGCACAAAGGCTTGACCGATGCCAGGGCGGCACTGAGAGCAGGGGCAATGGGAGTCCGGGGTGCAGGGGAAGCTGGAGACTCCCTCGATCTTGTGTCTGTGAAGCAGCAGCAGACAGGTAGGACCTGCGGCTCTCCAGCGCAGGGGTGCAGGTGTGGATCGAAGGAAAGGAGGAGCCCAGAGACCATCCGGTTGCTCCTGGGCTGATATCATTGTTTGTCATGATCAAGCCATGATTTCCGTTCTGGGGCTAGTGCCACGGAGTTGCAGTGCTCATGCTCCAGGACCCGTCAGACTCCCCCTGTGACCCTGAACTTCCAGGTCTGTGGATGCAGCCTTTTCCACCTGTCTCACCTGTTCTGCCGGTGCAAGGCATTTGCAGCAGATGCTGCTCCAGCTGGGAGAGTTGCTTGGGGCCGGCCGGCCTGACAGAGTCAGGCTCTCACTGATGCCTGCCTTGCGCAGTCCTTCAGCCTCAGGGTGGGAGGGCCGAAGGAAGAGCCATTAGTCATTTCCTGGACAGATCCAGGCCATACCGTAAATCTCGCCAGCTCTCAGTGGTTTGGGGGCTATTTCTGTTTGAGGATTGTCACGTAGATTAAAGCCTTGAATCCTAGCCAGTGATGGACCGGACACAGTCCCATGCACAGTCCTGCAGGGCTCAGCCCAGCATCCCATCTGCTCTTGGCAGGACAATTGCTGGCCTGTCCCTGCCTGGGAGCAAGGGCTTGACCTGCTGGGCAGGCAGGGTCCTCCTGGCTTTAATTAGCCCTCACTGGCAGGGGGACTGGCAGAAATAGCAGCCCATGGTGGCGGCTGCTTGCATCTCTGCTCTATGCTGGAGCTAATGGCAGCCGCGGCTGCCACCACTCCAGTGTGTGCGCATGTGGCTTCTCTGACTGAGACAGGCCTCTGGGGTGGAAACGCAGGTCAGCTGTCCTCCCACTGCTGAAACTTTGGCACAAGGGCACCGCTGCATCCTGTTGTCCAAGTATGAGCCAGTTCGGGAAACCCCTGGCAGACAGCCCCAGCTCCTCGCCCGATAGGCTGGTGGAGGTGCTGCTGGAGCCTGCAGCCCAGGGGCAAGTCCAGCTGTTTGCAGGTGTGCACACACACGTGCTGGGTGGTGACCACCTCCGAGCAGGGGTATTGGGGACCTTACAGTGCGTAGCACTCCAGCAACTGCAGGATGAACAGTTTACAGGGCCAGAACCAAGACCTTTCCCTGTAAAACCCAGAGACAGGCAGGGTGCTGAGCCCCCCTGAATCACACCTGCTTGTCCTGCTGATGTCCAGCCTCCCTCATGAGTCCCCCCTGGCAGATCGGGAAGGAGCCAGGCAGGCCCTCCAGATACGCTGGTGCAGATGTGGAGATGGAGGATCATGGTTGCAGATGGGGGACAGGGCCACTGGGACAAACTGCAGGCATTTGTGGTGTGGAGAGAAGACAGTTGATCAAAGGAGCAGAGCAGGCCCCAGAAGCTGGGACAACCCGTCCTCTGCCCCAGGGCACTGTGTCCAGACCCTCTGTGCTGGCTCTGGTGCGTGCACTGTGCTCTGAGCCCTTCCTGGGTGAGCAGAGGCTCTGGGTGTCCATGGGCCTGGGATAGGGTAAACCCAGGGCAGGTCCACGCTTTGCTGCCAGGATGAGGAGGGGTCCCTTCTGGGTGGCTGGTGGGAGTCACTGCAATGGGGGCTGTGCCTACTGTGGGGACCGGGGAGGGCATGCAGTGGTAGTTGGCCCTTGCAGGGGGTGGGGGGGCACTTGTGGGGATCCCTGCATGGAGTGGGGCTTCTCGGTGAGGTCCTTGACATGGGGATTCCCATGTGGGGTGGGGGTGGTCCTCTGCAAGGCCCTCAACACGAGGATCCCTGAGGGGGGGTGTGTGTGTCCCCACAGGGTCCCTGCCATGAGGAACTCTGTGGGGGTGCCTTTGCAAGATTCCTGCATGGTTGGTTGGGGGTTCCTGGGTGAGAGCCCCAAGATGGGGGTCTCTGTGTGGGCCATCAGGGGTCCTGTATGAGGGGTGGCCTGGGTGGAGTGTGGGGGTCCTCCACCGGGCCCCTGCCGGGGGTCCTCACCAGGTCCCCGAGTGGAGGTTAGGTGTCCTCTCCAGGGTCCCTGCCAGTGGATGGTCCTTGCCGGGGTCCCCCTGTGGGGTCCCTGCGGGGGTGCCCGTGTGCAGTGTGGGAGTCCTCCACCGGGCCCCTGCTGGGGGATGGTCCCTGCTGGGGGGGGGTGTCCCCGCGGGGTCCCTGCAGGGTACCCGTGTGCAGTGTGGGGGTCCTCCACCGGGCACGTGCCGGGGGATGGTCCCTGCCGGGGTCCCCCCGCGGGGTCCCAGCCGGGGTGCCCCCGCGGGTGGCTGTGGCCGCGCTCACCGCCTCTCCTCACC